>KZ807245.1:527483-541399 GCA_000696205.2 Oncopeltus fasciatus
TATATATATATAAAGCTATTATCATATTTAACTGTTTTGAAAGTTACTTCAGTTGATGGTTTATTATTTTGACTCCATAGTCAATTGAGCGAAACCACAAGGAAGTGTACAATTGGAAATTTTCCTGTTACAAAATTTTCTAAAGACTAATATTAATTTAATTTAATATTTCTGGAAGAGAACCTCTGAGATTAGACAGGAATACTTGAATTATTATTTAGCAGTAGTTTAATTCAAATATTTATTTTTGAGGTTTTTTTATGGAAAGCTTGCAATGTTTGTGGGGATGATAGACATTGTTATAAAACTAAAATAATGACTGCAACCTTCAATCATTTTTAGTAATTGTACAGCATTTTTCAAAAGCATTAAATAAAAAACCATCCATTTCAATTGTTAATAATCAGTTTTACAACGAACCTTTTAGAAACCAATTGATTATTATTATAAATTATTTCTTAAAAATTAGTGTGTATTTCTTGAAAATCTTTTTTCAAATGAACCTTTAAATTAACACACTGAATTGTCCTCTGTGAAACTTAGTTACTGATAATTATTTTTATGAATTTCATTAAAATTTCTAAGTATAAAATTAATCTTGTTCAAAATTTATTTCATACTTTTCAATTAGATTTTTGCTGAAGTTATTGTAACTCATGAAGTTAAAAATAAATTTTTAACCAAGATATACATCTCATGCAGTCTAATTATCCTTGATATTGTTATTTCTTTAATCTCTCTGAATGGATATTCACCATGGTGGCAAGAGAAATTCACAGAGAATTTGTAGTTAGTAATATAACAGTTTTCTTTCTTTTCTTTTTTTATTACGAAGAAGACATTACAGGTTGTGAAGTGTCTAACAAAGTTTTGACTAGTTTTAAAATAAAGGAAGAAGAAGGAGAAAGTTATGAATTATAAATAACTTTAATAATAATATAGAGGAATTTCCCATAGAAGGTAATTGTGCTTAAAACTATTATTAAGGTTGTGCTGTTAGACTGCAGTGGTAAAGTACAAGAATAAATAGCCTTCTTGAGTCTAAAATGTTTTATTTTTTTATAGTAGCTTTCAGACATTTATTTACAAATTCATTTGCTTTTACTTTTAATTATGTTGTATTTATTTCATTCAAATTGTTTCTCTAGTTTTGGAACATGTGATGAGATGAAGTTAACATATTGAGAAATAAATTATTTCTTTCAACATCTATGTTCATTTAATACCTGCTTTATTTTTTAATGACTTTTATGATTAAGAAGTACTACTTTCTTATTATTTTGGTTTTATATGTTATTTGTGACTCAAAATGTATGGAAGAGGTATGAGTGCCCTCTTAGAACTAAAAATATTTTCATACATTTTTTTCTTTACTTTCTTCATGAAAGGCTACTCATTCATTCTTTTCATGATAAGAAACAGGGGTAATCCTTCTTTATAATTATGACATCCTATTTACCATTACATCCCTCTCTAAAGATATCTCCTATTAATTAATATTTTTCATATAAATACTAAACATAGATAATTTTTAGTGCAAGGGAACAGAATAAAAAATCTAACTGTCCCAGCCAGGACTCGAACCTGGATCCCCTGCTATCCGGGCCGGTGCATTTGCCACTTATGCTACCGAGACNACAAGAATAAATAGCCTTCTTGAGTCTAAAATGTTTTATTTTTTTATAGTAGCTTTCAGACATTTATTTACAAATTCATTTGCTTTTACTTTTAATTATGTTGTATTTATTTCATTCAAATTGTTTCTCTAGTTTTGGAACATGTGATGAGATGAAGTTAACATATTGAGAAATAAATTATTTCTTTCAACATCTATGTTCATTTAATACCTGCTTTATTTTTTAATGACTTTTATGATTAAGAAGTACTACTTTCTTATTATTTTGGTTTTATATGTTATTTGTGACTCAAAATGTATGGAAGAGGTATGAGTGCCCTCTTAGAACTAAAAATATTTTCATACATTTTTTTCTTTACTTTCTTCATGAAAGGCTACTCATTCATTCTTTTCATGATAAGAAACAGGGGTAATCCTTCTTTATAATTATGACATCCTATTTACCATTACATCCCTCTCTAAAGATATCTCCTATTAATTAATATTTTTCATATAAATACTAAACATTAATGGGGTAGAACAGAGGCTTCCAAAGAAGAGTTTTTACCGAGACAGGAAAGATTTCTATGCAACAAAAGATAAAACAAAATAAAAGATATAGCTTAATAGTAAAGAATTTGTCCAGATCCGGTCAAGGTTGATCCAAAAAATACTATTTGAAAAAATCTATTTCTTATTATCTGCGGATCCCCAATAAATTCTCTACTAATAATTTCTACGGTCAATAACTCTCCATTTGCTATAGCTTAATGACATGGTGTCATAATTGTTATCCATTTCAAGAGGTGGGTCAGCATTTTGGCTTACATTTTTAGAGATCTGTTCTTTCTGCATGAAAAGAAAAAAAGCATGTACAATGAAAAAAATCAGTTGGACTTAATCACAGCATAGTGAGTATCCAAAAGGCAGGTTAAATTCGTCGGATACATTAAGGTATCTTCTGAATTTAAAGAAGTAAATTTTAATTTAAATTAAAACTCATTAAGATTTTCAGTTCCCTAGAGCGAATGTTTAAAATGTGCTTGTACTTGGCAGGCTTTTATCCAAAATAAAAGCTTTTGATCTGTGCTTGAATTTTATATAAATACATTTGCTTTGACAAATTAAAAAAAAGAAATGACTTTTTCTCCAATCTTATATTTAAATATTATCTTTTTACAGTTTTCCTAAACTTTCGAGCTTTTCGAATTCCCCCATCAGGGTAAATAGTTACTTTTATTTCACAATCTAAGAACTGTGAAATCACAATGAACTGTCCATGAATGGTTCACTACCCCAATTCTGTTCTGTGACTCAGGGATCATAGCTGCTTCAACAGAAGAGAGCTGAAACCTCTACGGATTGTGGCTGTTTGGAAGAGGGAAAAATAACTAAAATGCTTTCTCTATTAATAATGAAAGTCATGAAAAAATAAATATTGACAATTTTTTAAATATTTATTAATATAAGTTACACCAAGTCTACAAACAAGACATTTTCTTTTCTTCACCACAGATCTGAACTTATAATGCCTTCCTAAAAATAAATGAAGAATTTATATAATAAATCTCATTTAGATAAATAAATATATCTGATAAATATATATAATCACTTACAGAACGAGAATTTTTGAGACCACAATTAGCAACTGCAATACCTAATTCACATACATTCTCATATTCTCCAGAGACTGGGGAAAAAAAAAGTGTCATTAAATTGAGTTGTATTATCTTATTGGAGATTAGTAATAGTAATTGCTTACAAATTACTTTATACCTTATTAAAGGGAAAAGGTTATTGAATTATCCTATTTATTGAATTATCTTTTATTTTCTTATTCATACGACAAGACATTTTTATTTTTTACATATCTTTATTGATCCTACATTGGTAGCTAGAAATATAAACTGAATTCCATATTTAAGCTTATTTTTACAAACCGTAGGATAGTTGATGGCTGAAATCTGTCAAGGGAGGTTGTTAAAAGTGAAATTGAGTTGAAAAATCATCAATATCTTTCTTACTGCTACAGATATGGTAAAATTTTTTAGAATTTATTAGGTACAAAATATAATTTTTTCATATTTTTATGTAGTAACATTTTGCAAAAAGATATTTAAGAATGTGAGGGTGCACTAGCTGTGCCAGTGTTCCGGATTTTAGGCTTGTACCTATTACTATTCTATGGTTTTTACAAAGTATATTAGTCTACATATATATACAATTTTACATTTAAGAAGGGTGAGGAGCCCTTAATAGGGCCTCTGGGTAGTTCCAAAACACCTTATACCAGCGGAGGTCCAGGCCGGCACCGACTGGGCCCTGGCCTTCTTTCTGTCGGATCTAGATCCTCTTCTGCATATTCATAAGAATATTATATCTTTTATCAATAAATAAACCTGGGTTTCATTACTTTAAAATAAATATTGAGTCCTCTTCATAAAAAAACAAAACTTATTTATGAGTAATATTAAGCAAAATTAATAACAAAAATGTTGGAATACTTTAAATATAAGAGAAGCAATAAAGAAAAACTGATTTTTGAGACAAAGAGTTATAAGTGAATACATGTTCTCAGATTTTGAAATAAGAAGAGAATAATAAGGAGAATTGTGGAACTTTAGAAAATTTTGGAAAGAAAGTTTATAAGACAAGAAGATGCAATAAAGAGGGGAATTTTTAGGGCAAAGACGTTGGTGATGGATAGAAATTTATGCCTCAAAGAATTTTTTGAAATCTGCTCTATATAATCCCAAGTCAGAAAGAAACTGTTCTTCAAGCCAGAGCTGCGCAATCTATGTACATTAACCATTAAAGATGGGTATACTCTTGTAAAAACCTTTATACAATAATTATTAATTTCAAACAATTAATCAAGTAATAATTATTACTCTCTTGAGTATATGAAGAAATTTAATTTAAAAGCCGGAGAGAGCAGTGACTGTGAAAGTTATTCACTGTTATGACCTCTAAATTTTGCTCTAGACTGGCTGTAAGGGAAAGTGGGGGAACCACTCACACATCTTCGTTTCATTTACAAATTTTTTCCTTAATAAGTGCTTTTCGTAAATTGTTATTGAAAATAAGTCTTAGAGAAAATTACATTTTAAACCTATTATGTTCTACATACCACTCCGATACTCAAATAACAGCAAAGTTATCATGATTACAAGTTTCAGCCTCCCTTTAAACCTCACATGTATCGACATTTATTCTTATAAATATACTTTTTGAGGAAAAAATAATATCTACTTAGTTAAGTTTTGAATTAATTACACCGGCTACTTTGGAAACATAGATCAATAACTATTACTCTTATTGTCTCATTTGTCCCGAACAGAAATGGATATTTATTAGGAAGGGGGAAACCTCCAAATGATATTGAGATTGATGTAAGTCAAAATAATGTAATATCTGAATAATAGTAGATCAATTTACATTTTTACAAATTTTGGGTACATACATGTCCATTATGATCATAATTCCAAAACTGAAGATACCTTGAATGAGAAATACTAACCTTCTTTTTCACACAACTTGGTGACTTCATTGGCTTTCTGCAAGTCATTTGGATTTGTAAATCTCATTTCATTTAATGCGTAGCTACCTTCCAAACTGAATTTTTTATCCTTTATCTTAAAAAAAAATGATATATTTTTAAATTATTTATTTCATAGATGGTCTTTAAGGTATAAAGTTTAAAGCTTGCATAAGTATTATTTTTATAAAAATAAAGGTAATTACCAGCCCAAATTCTTCAAGGGAGCAAGTTACAAAACACTGAAATCATTAAAAATTCTATTAAGTCACAACAGCATAATGAGTATACCATCTTGCAAAGCACATAATTACCTAAGATAAATAAAACTATATTATAGGAAGTAAATATTTTTGTTTTCATGTTTTTCAACCAATTATTTACGTAGTATTAAATGTTCTCCTTGTAACGTTGCATACAATAACAACCCTAAACCCCTCTCAAATACAGTCCGTTACCATGGGTTCCACCTTGGATCATGACTAAACTGGAGTGAACTTATTAAAATATAGCAAAAGAACTCAACAGAAGCCACAGACTCTTATACAGCCTTATAAATAGGCGCTCACAACTCACAATAGAAAACAAATTGACCATCTACAAGACCATAATACGACCAATCTGGACTGTGGGGTGCCGCTAAGACTTCCAATGTCCAACAAATACAATTCTTTCAGTCCCAAATGTTCAGAATAATTGCTAAAGCACCATATTATGTGCCCAACTCTACTCTTCATCACTACTTTACTATTCCTTTCGTCAAAGATCTCATCTCTACCTATGCTTTTCCGTAGTAAACTCCAATTTCATCCTAATCCACATGCCCAATCCCTATTGTCAGACTCCAATCCTTATAATCGTCCCTGATAAATGGAGATGGCCTCACGACCTCCTGGGCCTTAATGCCTAAACTTATTAAGAGCGGGGTTGATGGGCCCCTTCTCCCTGCACAGTGATGTTCACTTATTTATTTTATTGTTTGTTTTTTTCTATTTTAATTTATCTATGTCATCAAATTAAAAGATGTTGTTGATAACAGAATGTAATAAATAAAGATTTATTAATTAATTAAAGTATTAAATGTAAGCATAATAGTTAGTATTTAGCTTCCAAGAAAAATGTACCCATTCTTTATATTCTAAATATTTTGTATGACTTTTTTTGTTTTTCGGGGAGTGATAATTTTAAAATTATCAATGACACTAAGCAGCTAAGTCTCAATGTTCCTAATCAAATTGTTTATTGAGTAAAATATTATTTTGTATGGCACTCAACAAAAGACCAAAGAAAAAGTATGCTTCTTTTTCATTCTCTCTCAATTTTTTTAAAATACAAATTTCATAGTTTCCTAGTACAAAGAAATTACTATGTACATCCACATAATAACTATTCACATTAACTCTCCATTACACCTCACCATGACCTATTGCTGAGAAATTCTTGAAAATATCTTCCCACTTCTAATAATATCTCCCTGGCGTTAATGACCAAAGGTTGACAAAAAAAAAACACTTAATCTCAATTAAATAAATAAAAGCTGATCCTTACAGTGACTGAAGCTTAAAATAGAGAGGGAAAGTCTGGATAAGACGATATATAAGAGAAAAAATAGATTACGATAACTTTGAAGAAGAAGAATCCCATACTTTAAACCATGGAAATCCTGTAGACAAGTAGGATACAGGATGATTCTGAGAGGAATATTATGATTTTAGAGTGTAGAGATTTGATGAAATAGAGATTGTATAATAATGTTACAATACAAGAAGGCAATACTAATAAATGCTTTGTAGAATTGTATATGCATGGTGGCATAAGGCTCACAAAGTTTGAATGACTGCAGTAAATTACTGGAGTTGTAATGAGTTCTAGTAAGGTAAACCACTCTTCTGCAAGCTCAAATAGATCGTGACTAAGTTATAATTAAAAGAAGCCATTATATGAGACAAAAAATTTTACGGCTTTAACACCGCTCAATATTAGCTAAGGTCCTAAATTAAGGAAGAAGCTATAAGTGAGAAAAAAATTATCTAACTCAGATGATTATATTCCTTTCAGTCAGAAATTAATGTATACAATAGTATGAAGGAGTTATCTAAAAGGAACCCGCATCCCTTGCCAGAATAACTCAAGGATATGAAGAACTATATCAAGGAGAACATGGGAGGTGAATCTTAGAGGAATGGCTTACCGCAAGTTGTACTAACATGGGAACGACTTACCGAGCCCATGCTCACCCTAAATGTGTTGCTTTGGGACATTGAGTGGCAGGAAGGTTGCTTTTGAGGACAATATGGAATTGCGGAACCAGAGACCATGGAACTTTTTTTTGAACAACTGGCAGAAATTCGTTTTGAATAATTTTATGAAACTGAAAACTAAAAGTACTTAAAATAACCTAAAGAAGCAAGCTCAGGCAGGACACAGGTTAGGCTCTAAGCCGCTTGATACTGGGGTTGGAAAAATGGGATTGGCATAGAATTAGACATTCTCTCAGTGGGCGAAAAGGCATCACAGCTCGCCAGATTGTAGGTATCTCATAACTTATGATAGTAAAAACTGCCCTAAGTGAGGAAGAAGTCCGTTATCAACTAATATCAACTCGAATCATCTAACTGATGAGTTGGTGAGCAGATGATATCTAAGAGATCGCATGATCTACATGGTCAAAGGCTAGAAAGTAATCGATTAAACAGTTGGCGAAAAGGCGTTTTTTTTTCTAATTTATTCCAAAGTCTTTGTTCTGTGTATATTGACATCCCTAAACGAAAAAAATTAATTCAACAATTTTTCCAAGGACATCTATTTTATAGAAAGGTTGTCAGCGTTATCTCTTATTTGGAAAAGTTTATAATTTAATTATTTCTTGGGGAATATTAACATAAGTATAATACCGATAACGTTTTATTGTTTATGATTTTTACAAACATTCCAGAGGGTTATGCTGCTACCGCATAACCCTCTGGAATGTTTGTAAAAATCATAAACAATGAATGACGCTAACACTAACAATTATGAAGATAATTGTGGCCACTCGCCCTATTTTACCTATTCCTGACGTCTCTATTTGTCCAAATAAACTTAATTATCGAAATTAGTTAGACAGAAGAAAGTGAACACAGTACAATATAGACACACAAGATGGTCTCTAATTCAGCTAAGCCATCATCAGTACAGGTGATCCTTACTGACACGTAAGACCGATGTGGTAGGCTGCACTTTTGGGAGTGCAATTTCGCCTATTACTAGGGGAAAGTAGAAAATCGTGTACCACTATAATTTCATACTAACTGTCGTATTGTTCTACTTTTATTTTTATTTTTTCCTTTTATGGAAATTATATCATTTCAAAACTATGCGTAGTTCGTATCAAACACATATGTAAATATAAATTAAAAATTAATTAAAAATGATATTTCTTTAAAATTGGCAGTTTTTATTTATTGAGACTATCAACAAGTCTTAAGATTGTGCGTAGTTTACTCCTTTTTGTATATCTTTCTTAATAATTTCAACTGCAGACTGTAGAAGACAGCATTCGTAGTTGCTGAGCGGGTTCGGCAGTGGTAAAATTTTTTGGACCCCGCTCGGCCCCAGCTCAATCTGAGAAGCGAAATACTTGAGACTCGGAACGACGTTGGACATGACATAGCTACAGGTAACGATTCCCCTCTTTCCGACCAAACCCATGACCAAGTCTTCGGCCAACCTGAGGGCAGCGGTGGCAGTGGCGACCACCGGTGGGGCAGTGGCGTCCTGGGGCGCCGACTGTAGGGCCCTCGTCATCCGCACCGCCTCGTCAGGGGACAGGCTGACGCAGGGCTCAGCGCGGGAGAACAGCGGTACGGCTGTCGTGCTGGAATGTCCTCCTACAACTGGCACCGTCACCCGCTCCGGAGGGGTGTGGGTCATCTCGGCGAGGATGCTGGCGGCCCGCAGCTGATTCACGCCTGTCAATCCCAGCACTCGTCCAGGCTCGACGCAGCCCAACACTTTCTTGTAAACCTCACAAGCCATCGGTACAGTGGAATTCAATGGATTGGTGATGATTACGTGGAATGCCTTGGGACAGTTCTGTGCGCAGTCTTTGGTGGTCTCCACCAGAGCCTTAGCGTTCAAGGCGAAGAAGTCCTCGAGACTCATGCCAGTCCTCCATGTTCCGCCAGCCGCATTGATTACGATGTGCGCTCCCTTGAGTGCACTCTTGATGTTGTTGTAGCCGGTGACCCTGCACGAGGTATCTATCTGGCTGAGCTCCAAGGCCAATCCTCTGCTGCATTTCAAATCGAATAGCGCTAGATCTTCGAATATCCTGCTTTGCTTCAGAAGAAAGGACAAATCCTGGCCTACTCCGCCCATCGCTCCTAACACACACACCTTGATTCCATGCCTCCCTGAAGCCTGTACGACGTTATTTTTCAGAAAACCATTTACAACAGGGAATCTACGAATAAAAGCCATTTCTGAAAAATAATTTTAAAAACAAAATATTCAAATTAGATTGAACTTATTAATGCCTATTTGCTGATTTTATAACAAGAAATAATAAATATTTACCAGCCATATGTTTTTTATTGTCTACAAATGTAGATATAGATATGTAAATAGTAGATTAACAAAGATGGAGCAAAACATATTTCCACGCATCCTGATTTTACCCCAATAAGATGGTAACTATACATGAAGAAATTTAAATGATTTCGCAACTATATAAATGCTTCAGTGAAACAGTTTCTAATACGAAGAACTTTAAATGCTATTTTAAAATGCTTTATTTCAAGCGAATTTATCTTAATGATAAATCGATAATAGGATTATGTGTTATAAGTCCTCTATCAACCTACCGGATAATTTCCTAAAATAATGTTCTCACGAGAGCTTCATTTATTCAACAGCTTCCAAGAAAAATAACTAAATACCTACATTGTTTCTATATTTGTATGTAAAAGTGTCCGCCCTACTAAATTACATTCTTAAATATTTTCCTTAATAAGCGTCTTTCATATAAATCTTATAGAATATAGTTGTTATAAAATTATATTTTGACTAAATTACTTCACAAATGGGAGCGAGAAATATAATTACCTTTCCTTCATCGCTAGTTGGAAGTTGACCATGTCTTAAAGCAGCCTGTACATCCTCTGAAACAAGAACCATTTGTTAAAATAAAGAAAAACTAACTTTGTCACACAGGGGCTGCGTAATTTGAGTGGATTTCCATTGTTTCAATAAGAATCTATGTGAATAAGAATAAATGACTTATTTTATTTTACAAACTGGAGAAGCCAATCTATTTACCGTTTCTTCTTCCGGGTTGGACCATGTCAAGTTGTTGGTAGTTGCCGAGCTTTCGCACATCATGTGATGGCTTCTTCAGGGCTGAATAGAGAATGAGAGCTGTAAAAGAGAGATTTTGAAATCTCTGAAAACAAAAAACTCTCTTTTACAGCTCTCATTCTCTTTTCAGCCCTGAAGAAGCCATCACATGATGTGCGAAAGCTCGGCAACTACCAACAACTTGACACGGTCCCTCCTAATCTTATAAAGCTAGAGGCCTTCTAGGTCTGGCACATACATACTGATGTCGATCAGCAATCAAAATTTAATTTTTAAATATTTTCTTTAGCCTGCACATTTCGTAATAATCTTATCTAGTTAAATATTTGAAGTATGCAATATATAAAATAAATAAAATCTGTTAATTCGATAATTAACTTTAAGAGACCCTTTGAAACTCAGATTTTAAAAAATGAAATATAAATGGAAAGAGGGTTAATTTTGATAAATGATAACAATAAAAAAAATATTAACTGTCTGACACTAAAATATTAATAAAAAAATATTCATAAAACAGACTGTTCACGACAAGAGAATAAGTCCCCTCATGAGGCTTTTTTTATTTGCTGGGACATAAACACTGTATACTCGACAAGCTAATTACAGGTTATCCCAGTGTTGCGAATAAAATAATTAATGCTTAATGAAATTAAAATTAACTGGCCCCACTAACCAGGGTAGTAACAGCCTTCAACAACGAGGTAGATTGTGTTGTGGTGAGTGTAGTGCCAGAAAAATAATTTTAGACCGATTATGCTCTATAAACAATAAATTTTCGGTATAACGCTAATAATAACGAAGATATTAACGATAGTTAGATTTCGTTTTCGTCAAACCCTCCAACCCCTCACACTCGTCCGATTTCAGACGAGTTAAAAAAAAAAAAGTCTTTTATAGGAAAAATAGGAATCCTAAATACCAGTTTTAGTTTTTATATTTTTAAAAGAGAGACGCCCGTCTAACTCTCAAATTTACATTATTAAGGATCTTCCCTAGTGAAAATTTTCATAGAAAATTGTATGTTAAAAATCATCAATTTTCCACATGTTACCAAATTTTTAGCAACTTTAACAGCAACAAAGAATTTAATAATTTAAAAGGAGAGTTTGTTGACCGTAGATATTAATCTAAGATGATTTTAGTTGGGGTTCGGTCAAGTAGTGACCGAACCCCAACTAAAATCATCTTAGATTAATAATTTAAAGTTTTTGGGAATACGTATTTAACGCCTCTCTCAACCCACTCTCTCCTATTTCAGCACTTTCACCACTGAAACCAATTTTGAACTTCTTTCCAAGTCTTCTCAAAATCCAGAACGTACCTCTGGTACATATCTTGATCCAGATTGAGATTATCAAGCGTAAATCATTAGTAATTAACTTTTACCTGCACGAGGATATTTACTAAAATATAAACATAATACTAAAACTAGCTTTAAATTTGTTAACTTACGAAATTTAAGTTGATGATGTCTGCTACATTTCCTTATTACACGAAGAATTTTTTCAGCCAGTTCCATAGGTCCCTGAAATAAGAATAAGCTCATGCAGATATATATATATATATGCTTGTGTGAGTGTGTGTGTGCAGTAGGTTAAGATAATATTAAGATGAAATCGCTAATTTGTCTTAATAATTTTTCTAGTAATTTGTGATTTATAAACTAACGGTAATTGAGATGTTACATTTATCCACGAAGATAAATAATGTTTATAATCTTAGAACGTTCTGAAGCATCGATTAATGGTAGAGGAAGTCCAGTCCATTGCCTAGTGGTAGGGCTAGCCAAGTCTATTTCCTAGTTGTAGGGCGAACCAAGTCCAATGCCTAGTGGGTGGCAAGCCAAGTCCATTGTCTAGTGGTAGGGCTAGCCAAGTCCATTGTCTAGTGGTGGGGCTAGCCAAGTCTATTTTCTACTGGTAGGGCTAGCAAAGTTTATTTCCTAGTGGTAGGGCAAACCAAGTACAATGCCTAGTTGTAGGGAAAGCCCAGTCCATTGCCTAGTGGTAGGGGAAGCCAAGTCCGTTGCCTAGTGATAGGGGAAGCCAAGTACAGTGCCTAGTGGTAGGGCAAGCCAAATCCATTCCCTAGTGAATAGGTAAGCCAAGTTCAATGCCTAGTGGTAGGGAAAGCCCAGTCCATTGCCTAGTGGTAGGGGAAGCCAAGTACAGTGCCTAGTGGTAGGGCAATCCAAATCCATTCCCTAGTGGTAGGGAAAGCAGTCCATTGCCTAGTGGTAGGGAAAGCCATGTCCATTGCCTATTAGTATGGCAAACCAAATCCATTCCATAGTAAAAAGGCAAGCCAAGTTCAATGCCTAGTGGTAGGTAAGCCAAGTCCATTACCTAGTAGTAGGGCAAAATAAGTCCATGGCTCAGTGGTAGGGCAACCCAAGTCCATTCCCTAGTTATATTTAAATATCACTATTTATCCATTTTTATTGTTATGTTTTTCCTGATTTATTATTAAGTATTAATATCATTTATTTTTCCTGTATATTGGTTTTCATAAAATTTAAATTACACGAAAAATTACTCATAATAACTCCATTAAGAACTCCGTCACGCAGGAGCTATGTAAGCTAAGCAGATTTCCTGTGTTTCATTAGATGGAATATATTGGGAAAAATGATTAATTCCTCCACCTCAGTATGCACGCTCCCTTATAGCGAAATCGGATTGTTGCATCGCACACTATGCGCACATTCTGTCGGGTATCAAGGGAGAAGGAGATTTGGGGAAGTTGCTGCTTTTAACTCCTCGTCTATCTATGTTAAAAATAAAAATAACCTAAAGTTCTCCCAAGTACAAAGGTTCGAAAAGGTGAGAAACGAGCTCTCCACACGATTAGCTTGCAACTCCTTGGTAATGTAACCTAAGCTCTTCACTGTCAGCAAGCAATTTACAGATTGTTATTCACTCCCCCACTCTTTCTTGACGCTATACTATCGCATCTTTTTAAGATTACCTTCTTTTTTTCACTTTGTATGACACCTCAAAGGCTTATCTTTTTTTACACGACTTATTGCTGAGAAATTATTCCTCTTTCTAGATGAGGAAATGCATTCGAAGGTTTTCAGTTATACACTAAGAAAGTTACATTTTATTTGGTTGTTCCTGTCAAAGCTACTGAAATATAAGTTTATCTTCTTCCCATCTGAGCTTCACCGGATGAAGGCACAACCACCTACGGCCCTGCAAACTCCTCAGTACCCATTATTCGGTGGAATGTTACCCGCTTTTGCCTGAACTCAGCTGTTGGCCATAGGCTACTATGAAGAACACCATTTCTTCCCATATTTTACCATTCACCAACGAAGCAGCCTTGATCATATCCATAATAATGTTTGTACATACATTTGCCAAATTTAACTAATAACATTGTATTTTTTTCTATACCCCAAAAAATAAAGATAATATATATATA
>KZ807246.1:1028-14219 GCA_000696205.2 Oncopeltus fasciatus
ATATATACCATCTGGATTTTTAAAAATCTCTCTTTACAACTCTCATTCTCTTTTCAGCCCTGAAGAAGCCATCACATGATGTGCGAAAGCTCGGCAAATAAGAATAATTTGACTCGGTCCAACCCGGAAGATGAAATGGTAAATAAATAAAAATTATAATTAAATATTAAAATGGTTTAGTGAATAGTAGTAGTATTAAATAAAGTAAGAAAATATAAAATAAGATTTCCATTTAGATATTTATAATCTCAAAACAGAGTTAACATTGTAATTTACTAAAAATTTGTACACATTTCAAATCAGGTACGAAACATCAAAATATTTAGCAATTTCAGATATCTGATAAACTACTGCATTCTCCTTAAAACTAAAATAACATTAAATTCATATTAATTATGTGATCAAATTTATTAAAAAATAAATGGCATAAATTTTCATACCCTTAATAATTCATTAAAACAACACACAATAAAAATTACCATCCATTATCAACATGCCACACAAATAATATCCTATTTTTCTGCTAGATGTTTATTAATTTTATTTATTTTTTTTTTTTTGCTGCCACGTATAACAATAAATCTACAATATCTAAGTTAAAAATACATTATTCTGAAAACTTAATCATATTAAGTCATATAATTATTCTTTGGTAGTTATTTGCTTGTGAATAGTTTGAAGAACAAACTTTAGACGGTCATTTTACCAAATGTCAGTGTCAATAAAAATATAGCTATATTTATTCAAATGTAAACTAATAATTTTAACAATAAATTTTTATTTTTAATGTAGCACAATAGTACTATTTAAACATCTAAGCTTCAACTTGAATATTAGTGAAAATATATATATATATATATTAAAGTACATTTACAGCATAGCATTATAAGCATTAATTTTTTATAAAATATGCATCAATAGAAAGCTAAATACAGCCTACTTATAAAATAAAACACATTAACAGCGCACAATAAATTGACAATGATTGACAGGCNCCAAATTTTTTTTTTTTTTTTTTTTTTTTTTTTTTACTAAAAATTTCTAACATCCAAAACGGGTTCAACACGCACTTTTCCATAAAGGATTCTATTGGAAATCAAGAAAAAATAATACAAAAACCCAAGGCAGAAAATAGAAATTTCCTTAAATCGATATGTTTCCTTCTAATGTTCTGGAGTATAAGCTATTCAAAATATGAATCTCATCCAATATGTTCCGTGAATTATTGTTATTACACTAGAAGGGATATTCATTAATTGTAATTTAATCTTTCACAGATAACCCCCTCCTATTTGTTTTTTCTTTCTAAAAATCAGTGGGTATTCCCATTTATCAAAGTAACATTCATAAATATTTAATTCATCACGTGTAATATTAAAGAATATAAATTTCTGAAAATTACATAATACACCTATAACCTATATCTATATATTTCTATAACACACACACACGCACGCACGCACGCACGCAAGCACGCGCACACACACACACACACACACATATATATATAAGAACAAGTGGGAGAAAGAGTGTAGTGAACACACAAAAAAGTTAGTCAAGTATTTTAATTGAAAAGATTTATTAATTATGGTGTGTGGATCGGAAACCAGAGTAAAAAATCTGCAGTTATATTACATGATATAAAATAATAAGATATGTATCTTATTAAATTATTAATTTGTGGAAATAAATTATTAGCAGCAAAAGAGTTTACAAACTAAAAAATCAGCCCGGAATACGTAGTGGCTAATAAATGTATTTAATAGATTTTTTTTAATTAAAGAATTTCCAGAATTCATCATTTGGCAAACTGTAACAGTGAAGTTCAATCATAGTAGAACATTCATGGCACACTTTCCACAGTTTCTTAAATTTATAGAAGTTGTAAAAAGAAGGAATTTAGAACAAACAGATAGAACAAAAAAATAGTAGAAAGGCAATATGTTGCATTCTTAGAGGTATGGAGCCCCTGAGGATAGAAAGATAATGCTAATTGTAGAAATACTGATCATCTCAAAAAATACCAGATGAAAATATTGTGAAAACCTCTATTAGAGCAGAACTATTAGAATTAAGTAGATACAGGAGGTTTTTAAAAAGATGTCAGAGTTTTACCAGACATCTCGCATTAAGAAGAAAAGACTACCAGAAATAAATATAGTAATAAATAATAATTTAATACAAATAAGCAGGTAAACAAAATTACAAATTGCAAGAAAAATCTTGATGCAACTGGGAGGTAAAGAAGTAAATAAGGTATTAGCTAAGAGTCTAAGTTCAAAAGTCAGTGGACAACTTCTTACCATCAAACATATTTTTACAGAGTGCCTAAAAAATATAAATTACAATTAAAAAATATATAAATTAAATGGGACTCTAGACGAAATTCTATTGGACGACGATAAAGTCATCGACTCTGTAATGAACTTTCTGAAAGAGGGCAGGCTATTAAATCTAATCTAGATGCATCTTCAGTATGCTTCTTTTCCATTCTCTCTCAATTTTTTTTTTCCCTTATAAATTTCATAGTTTCCTAGTACAAAGAAATTACTATGTACATTCACATAATAACTATTGGCATTAAAATACATTACACCTCACCATGACCTATGAAATTCTTCTTCTTAAAAATATCTTCCCGCTTCTAATAGTATCTCCCTAGTGTTAATAACCAAAGGTTGACACGCCATTAAAAAAAAAAAAAAAAAAAGTAAAAAGTCCTTTTCACAGAGCTTAACACGAATTCTTTAAAAGAGGAGCAAAAGAGATTGCTTGCTCGATTTATCCTCACACACTTCTATTGTAAACCAATCTGAAATAAAGTCTATGTTCTGAAGAATGGGGCCATCCATCCCAAAAGCTTTTTTGTTAGAATAATAGTGAAATGATAAGTGAATTTTATTATTTATACATTTGGAACTTTTGTTATAAATAAGAAATGGGACCAATTCTGAAAATAGTATTACTTAAAAGATATCAACTAGTATTAAAATTTACTTTGAATTATTGTATAATGACTAAAATAAAGATTAACTAACTTCCCAATGAATATTTGCAAATTTAGTATTTACAGAAAGTTGGTACAAAATTATAAAATAATATATTTATAAGGACAACAATTTTTAAAAACACAACTTTCAAAATAATTAACAAAGCAAGTACAACTATTAATTTAACTAATATATAAAAAATAAAATAGACAAACAATAAACCTATAACTCACAAATATTAGTCAATTTTAAGAAGTACTTAACACAAAATAATTCTTATATATACTTATTTGGAATATCGTTATTACGCAATTATTATTATTATTATATTATTATGCAAAAGTAAAGAAACTTTTTTTTTTTTTTTAACAAACAAGAAAAAAGTTATTATCCACAATTTTCTACTATGAAATCATAAAAAAAAAGTCAATAGATGGCCAAAAAAATTTTTTTTTTTAATTTGTGACTTATTCATTCCCTCCTGTTAATACTTTATTAAACTGCTTCGCAACAATTCCTTATAGATTAAGGATGAATTATTAAGAATAATAAGGATATGAGTTAAGGTCTGTACAGAGAATGCAACTTAAACTGGTTAAATAATGCCACTATGTGGTTCTGCTTTCACTCCTTAGTTATGGAAGCCCAATTTAAAAACAACCTTACAGTTATTTCTAACTGCAATAACTGTAAGGAACACAATATTACACTTATTTCAGAACTGCGATAACGAACAGTTGTTATTATACTCTACTAATTAGTGGCATGTGACTTCTTCATGTTACTTGCATAAAACCAAACAGAACATCCAAAAAACCTCGTACTTATTATTATATANGAACTATTGATAATTAAAAGATGGACAATGTCCGAAAGCGCTCGCCAACAGAAGATGATTTGCAGAAACCAATGAAGACGGATAATAGAAGGTATGATAGTTCTATATTCATTGGTAGTCATAATAACCCTTTAGATTATTTACCTCATCGTATGCTCGAAGGAGCTGACATCGTCAAGCTATTTATATGACTCTTGTTATTTAATTTTAATTTATTTTTATAAATATAATTTTTTTAGTTGTGGTGTTTATTCCCAAATTGATTTTAAACAATTAATGCAAGGGAATAGAAATAAAGCATTCTTGCCCAGATAGGAGAAGATCAGGTTCGAGTCCTGGCTGAGACAGTATAAGATTTTTATTCTATTCCCTAGCATTAATTGTTTTAAAAAGCATTTATTTTAGCCAATGTTTTGGCCTGAATTTTAGGCTTTCATTAGGTCAAATGGCTGATGGGGAGAGACTCGAGCTCAACAGTGTCTACATCATGACTGATGGCAAAATTTCAGCTAAAACAAATGAAATTATGGCAAAAATAAAAAATTTTTTTGGTTACAAATTAGTTTTTAATTCTTCAACTACCAAGACCGAATTCCTAATAATCCTCTCTTCATTTATAGCGTTATACTTTTTGAATTGTTGAGAAAAACAATTTTGAAGTAGCCAGAAAATAGCTTAAGGCTAGAGAAATTGTGTAATTTCTTTAATTGGCAACTTTTTTTGTATGCTCAGTGCCTAGCTAGGCCTAATAAATGGAAAAGTGGGATAATTGCAGGCAAATATGAAAATACTATTCAATTAATTAATTTTTTTTACCGTTAACCAAAAGTGAAGATTATCACTAAAAATCATTAACTATCAGTTGAAGAAAGAATTAAAATGAGTTAAAATATTATAATTAGAGACATGATTTATTAAGACATTCAATAAAAAGAACTATATTTAACAACCCAGTAAGCCAGATAATTCATTTCAGCATACGTCCAAAATTAAAGGAGTTGTTATTTGTGAAACAATAGGGACATACAAGACACCTTTAGGTGATGCTACAGTGTGTATAAGAGTATGATAGAAGAACCCCATATAAGACAGTAATCATTTCAAAAAAGTCATTTCAGCCTTGACTCTTAGAAGATTTCTCTTAAAAAATTATTCAACATGATGCGACTTTTGAAAAATAATAATTGTTCATCAACCTGTAGAGAAACTAAAAATATGTTCCGTACAAAATTTTGCACATGCAATATATATATCAAGGCTTCCTCAGCATTAGTTGAGTAAAAATGAGGCTTTTGATTAGAAAAAAATAAAATAAAAAATTTATAATTGAATGAAGCCTAAGGTTCCTCTTTTTTTATTTGGTTCTGTCCGATGTAGACCTTTGCCTCCTAAACGAATCTTTGCCTGATGGTTTGGCTCTACTTCAACTTTAATGCATCACCTGACTTTATTGTTAATCTTATTTTTATTTTGTCAAAGTGAAAGTTTTGAAAGAATCAGAAACCAGAAAAGTGTGGGCATTATTGTAAAAATAAATGGTCAAAGGTAAAAAAAAAAATAACAACATGAAATATTAGTAATATATTTGGTTATTTTTCAAAACAATATTAAGCGTATTTTATGGGCAGGAGACATATTTGAATCTGATTAGGCCAAACAGCATCAAACATTTAAGATGGGCTGTTATCTCATATGTTTGAAGATAGTTTGGTATTAAATATCAGATTACACAAAGCATACAAATACAGACATTTCATTACAACACTTAGACATCAACACATGCAATGAAGTAACAAGTACAATTACATTTGATACACCAAGTAATACATTTTAAATTTGGTGATAAGAGCCAGAATGAACTACCATCAACATCGCTGGAAAAGTATTCCCCTTGAATAGAACTCACTAAGCATTTTAACAAGGATGTTGGTGATAACAAACAGAGTCAAGACTACTTATAATACAACTTTTTTAAGACACAGTAGGAAAAGGCACTTCAACATATTTAAAAATTAAAACTTAATTTGTTTATCTGAAAAAAATCTCATTTATTTATAAAATTAATCATTAAATCTATCTATGCAGGTTCTTCAATTCTGTTGAATATTAGAAAAACAAAAACTCCAGTAAAAAATATAGCAGAAGATAGTTTTACTTACTCTATAAAATTTTGTCCTTAATCAGCTAAAAATTGCAAAAATACTTCCAAGTGGCATGTAGATAAAATAATTCAACATATTTAATAGATGGACCATTATCATCATATTGTTTTTAAAATAGAGTTTAGAAATTAACTTTTTAATTCTATTTTAGTCTTCATATTTCATTGTAATGTGAAAGTGATAAGCATCTTATCAAATAGCAGGAACAAATTACTCAGATCACTAGTTCATTCATAAATTAAGCACCACATAATATTCTTATAAATTCTTAAATTTGAGTAATATAATGACTTGTTTTACTCTTTTAATAAAATATACTATATAACCTAGGTACATATAACAAATCATTCTCTTTTGATATGAATTAGGTTAATATTAGGAGAAACAGACAAGGCTTCATTTTCAAAGGCAACAATTGAAAAACTAAAACTTATATCCAGTCTATTTCATTTAAAAAAAAAAAAAACTAATTTTGAATTATAATACATTTAATCCATATTAGATATTGCAGAGTATGGACTGTTAAATCAGGGAAACAGGCAACCTAATATTTACAATTATTATTCTGAGCTAACAATACAGTTTAATAGATTTGATAAATCTTCGTTTTTGATAAAAAAAATATTCAGTTTCACCAGTATTTGAGAATAAAGAAATGAATTCCATCATGAATTTTGAATTCATACTATATATCCTGAATCAAAGACAGTGACAAACACACAAAATTAAATCTGATTACTCACACTTCTTATTTTGTTTAATAAATAAAATTCATATCAATAGTAATATATGATGGTTGAAGCTATACACATAAAAACAATTAGTTATCAAAGGAAAATTCATGAAAAGTCACTTTGATTTAAAATATCAGGAGTTTTAAAAATTGTAAGTTGCCCGTTTCCTTCATTAAATATAATATGTTTAGCGGCCTCTTAGAGTTTGAATTAAAAAATAAACAGAAAATGACAAAGAATAGTTAAATAAATCTCGAGAAGGTGTATTTTGAACTGTGCCAGAAGGACCAATAACATATAATGCAATCAAAAAGCTTAAAGCTGAAGAAATACCATAATAATAACCTTTAATAAGACTTATGTAGACAAGAAATAGAAGATAAATTATTTGTAGAGAATCTTGGAAGCCATTAAATCTTTTGAAACGGCCAGAAGAGTAAATGCATGCAAGCGGAAGAATAAGGTGTGCAAGGGCGAGAGTCTCTGGAAAACCATTATTAATGAAGAGTTGCGACACAAAAAGAGGAAGCCCAAGAGACAAGCAGCAGAGGAGCACACTGGAGTAGATTTTGTATAGTTTAAGACCACTATTTGGAAATCCTACAAATACAAAAATAGAAATAATATAATTTTTGGTAAATATTTTTATATAGATATAACTTATCATTCTAGTAACATTTCGGCCACAAATTATGGACACTGATAGATGCTTTAATAAGAGTCAATGTCTTTGAGGCTTACGTTTAATTAGATAATTTATTTAATATGAATAAACTTCATAACTATCAACATTGTCAATATGAATTTGTAATGGCACAGCTGTGGTAAGAAGTTAGTTTGAACACAGGAAGACACAGAAAACGTACACAAAATAGACAATATCCTGGATATGTTCTTCTGAATTGAAAGTGCGCTCGCCTGGACAAGAATGGCCGAGGGAGGTGGAGGAGAGACGCAGAACAAGGCGTTGAGCGCCATTTCCAACACCCTGCTGCTGGGCGCTGCAGGCTGGGGATTGCAGGTGGCTCATGAGCACCCATTTGCGGGAGCGGCATTCGCCATATACTTCACTAAGGGACTCTGCGGGGTGGCCGTACTCGGTGAGTTTCCACAATTCTCACCGACGTTCACATAAGAGCATTCTCTGTTCCATTTAAGTTATATCGACTCAGAACGACAATGACGAACCTCTTAGCCGTTTTGTGACGTCATTTCGTCTTTCGATCTTTCCATACCCACTGATCAGCCTCTCATATTGATGAAAATTATACTCAAGGAAGGAACTGGAAGTAATTCTCCCTCCCTCCCAGACCCCCGCATTTTTTGCAAAGCGTCACCGTAACTAAACAAAAGTATTTAATAGGCCTCATCGTATTTCCTAATTCCATATATTTACATAGTACAAACACACACACACATATATATATATATATTTTTTTAAATAATAATATTAGTTGTGGTATGTAATTCCACGTTAAATTTTATACAAGAAATGCAAAGGGAGCCAGAAAAAAATTCTTTCTATCTCAGCCGGGACTCGAACCCGGGTCTCCTGCTTTCCGGGCAAGTATGCTCACCATTAAACCTCCGAGACCGGCTAGATAATCTCTCCAACTCCTCAAATTTTACTTCGAGTCTAAACCCTCAAGTAAGACGAATATATTGTCTTATGCTCGATGGAGCTAAGCAGAAGACTTGGGTTCGAGTCCCGGCTGAGGTTGAAAGATTTTTTTTTCTGGCACTCTTTGCATTTCTTGTACAGGTATATATATGGTGTATGTATATGTACGCGATTTGTAAAATTAAAATAAATCAACCCAAATTCGTTATTTTCCGGTATTTAAAATTTTCTTCATAAAATTTCTATATAAGATATTGTACTAGTCCATAAATGACTAACATCGGTTGAGAGGAAAGGGGATTTAGGATGAAGAAAAAATTTATAAAACACAATAGATGGAATGTAATTTTTTCAAATATATATTCTGTTTAATTTTCTGAAAAAACTTATGAGGGGTATTTTTATGATTGTAACTATCCGGTAAATTATATTTCTATATGCAAACTGTAAAAAATATCGATGTTTTGCTGAACGGGGATGAATTATAAGAGGAATTTGGAGTAAGAACCCTTCTCCAATTAAAATATTAGTCGAAGCCTTCGTTTTATTATTATTTGTGTTTATGAAAAATAATTATAAGGAATAATAGGTTTAAAATGTGTTTTTTTATAATACTTATGTTTGAGATATTTCTTTAAAAAACATATTTAATAAAGTAACTATTCATATGAATTAACCCCTATTGCTAATTCATACTGAGGGGTCCTCGACTCTCTTCTCCCAGACAGAAATGGACTTCACTTCATCACCTTCTCCAGCTTACAAAAACAAATTATCATTAGTCATTAATTAATTAGCTTTAATAAAATTGGAAAAATTTGTTTTCATTTGCTTATGCTGATTTTTCGTCTTATATGAGCAATTGAAATAAAAGATCATTTTAATTAATATAAACTTAATTTTTTTCGAGAAACATACGAAATATTGCTAATATAAGTACTGATAACCGTTTTTCAAATGTGCATTGTTGTGAAAATAAATATCAGAAATAATAGTACTTTATGTGGCGAATCCATGGTCTTTAATTTTAGAAGGATCGTTTCTATAACCTTATTCCAACCTTCCTTCTGTAATAGTTTCGTTTTCAGAGCCTTCTGAATTATTGAAAAAGCTACTTACTAATATAGGGTATCCCAAAATTAATAAAATATTTGAATTTAATAGAAAACACAATTTTTAGTATTTTTATTGTATAATAAAGTACATAGAATAGGGTTATTTATGGAATAACATATCGGGCAAATGTGTTTGCCACACAGCCACAACAGAAACAATTTAATTACTGCATAAGACATTTCCAGGTCGTGTACTCTCTCGTTTCGGCAATCAGTATTAGCCTCCTAGATCGTGTCATTTTACACAATTTGATTTCTTTTTGTGGGGTTGTTTGAAATCACAGGTCTATGTCAACGAGCCCAATACCACCCGCGCATTAAAGGAGGAGATTCAACACTGTATCAGCAAAATTTAGCCATATTTATGCGAAATGGTCATGGAAAACTTCGACAAACGAATACGCATGTTCATGAAAAGCTGTGAAAACCATTTTTCCGATGTGTTATTCCATAAATATTCTATGTACTTTATAATTCAATAAAAAAATAACAATAAAAAGATTAAAAACTATGTTTTCTTTTAAACTCAAATCTTGCGTTAATATTGGGACACCCATTACTTACATGACATAGAGCGTTTATTTTACATTTGTGTAGTTATCTTGTTGAATAAATGTAAATTATCCGCGAAAGAAATAACCTCAAAATTACTCTTAAACCAAATATACTACCGAAAGGTCTGAATAATTAGGGGCCTACTTTTAATTTAAAATTTAAAATTCACCATAAAAGGCAATGCCTTAAACACTCGAAATTTTACGTAAATATTCCGCACAAGTGTATTTCATTATCCTTTATTTGTTTTTAATGGCTCGCCTTGAATATATTTGCCGAATCAATTTATTAACTCTCTAGACTTCAGTCTGTGACTATTCTTGATTAAATCAATTTACACCTTGTTCATTCTGCAGTCACAAATAATATAAACGTAAAAATTGGAAACAAAATCGGTAAAAAGTACAGAGAATCGATTAGCCACTGTTCGAAGACTATTTCCGCGGCCACTCTACCTAATATTAATATGAAGAGGCCTAAGCTTACACATTTTCCTTCATCCTTGACCCAGCATACACATTTTCCTTTATTCTCGACCCAGCATACAGATTTTCCGTTATTCTTAACCCAGCATACACATTTTCCTTTATTCTTGACCCAGCATACACATTTTCCTTTATTCTTGACCCAGCATACACATTTTCCTTTATTCTCGACCTAGCATACACATTTTCCTTCATCCTCGATCCAGCATACACATTTTAAGCATTGACATTGGAGCAAAGAGCCCCGATCATCCTTCACCTAATCCTTTATTTTATCAACTTATGTCCAACTAGTTTCCCGCCCCTCTATTAGGACCTCAGCAGGTGAATTAAAGAAAAATACGAAACTGCCCATATAGACCACGGTATAATTAAAAAAAAAATACTCTAGGCTTATCCAATCAGGAAGAAGAATATATGAATACTGACCGTGGGAGTCTTGGAGAACAAATTTTATTCAACTTTTTTTTTTTTTTAATTTGAGTGTCAGCCTCCTATTCTACCACTTAGAGTCATGGAGACTCCCTCCATGGGGCCACTCCGACTATCTACAGGTAGCCATCCCATTCTAAACATCCATGGCTCGGAAAACATCCATGGAGCGGGATTCGAACCAGTATTATGAGACCCGAACGGATCCCGTGAGCTACCCTGGTGCCCCTTATTCAACATTAAGAAAGGGTAAAAGAAAAAAAGCATAAATATTTTATATGAATTATCTTGATACCTATAAGAGCAAGAAACTGGTTGGGAAGTAGTTTAAAGGAAGTAAAAGATTGTTTTAATTTACAATTCATTGAATTTTACCCCCACAGCCAATAATTTAACATATTTTTAGTTATTTTAGTCAAAATAAATTAGGATTATCTGTTGTTTTCAGCATTGGACGACGATAACGCGAAAACTCTACTGGAACATGCCAACAACCTAGCCTATCACTTCGGAGTACCTTTGATCGCCTGCGAGATGACGCGGGTCGACTGCGTACCCCTGATCCCAACTGTGGTGGAGTACTTCCTCTTGCCGATGGTGAACTTCGTCGGTAAGCAGCTGGAGTTTGATATCGACGCCAGGATGCTGGCTCTCTCCCACGGATACGCACTGGGCAATACGTCCGCCTGCATGCACGCCACCCAGGACAGCCCGGGAAAACTCGCCTTCGTCAATGCTTTCATCGCGTCCATCCTCACAGAAGGACAAGTCGCTGAAGAAGTCTCCACTTTCCTGCTCGCTGTAGCCTGTGCCCTGACCTGGGCTACCATGACTAACAAATTACCATTCTAGGCGTCCACCGAAGTTATACGAACAATAAAAAAATTTTAAGTTTGCGTTTTATATTTATTTCAGTATTATAGGATGATCCTTCAGTTTCCTGTGGGCACGTATGAAAATACCTTCTACGATTCTTCATTTATAACTGAAACTTTTAGGCAAGTTAGTTGGGCAAACTGTTTGGCAAATTTGTCTCATTTTTACAGCTAAGCCTTTTCAAAGACTTATCAAGATGAACTTGACATGAGCTGGAAGTCAATTACGGCGTCGCTGGTTGCCTCGTGCTGGGGCATGGCTCTCCGTTTGTGTCTCCTGCTTCATGGCTGCATCCCAATTGCTCGCGTTCTGGAATGCCGACCTCCATCATGTTTTTGCTTTTGTTTGCATACTCTCTTCTTTCGCACTCTTTTCATCGATACCCCACATAAATAGCATTATTGACCCAAGTGATTGACTTTCCAAAAAAAAAAAAAGCCTTTTCAAAATCAAAGATCTCACATAATGTGTGACAAATTTTGAGCTTTTGAGAAGAAATTTTAAATTGGAGAAGCTGACTCGAAGCTTAATAATTAATTTTAACCCCTCTGTTGATTAGTGATCCTTAGGCTTTGGCCTCTATAATAATACGGTTTGGTATTTTAGGCCATTCGACATATTTTCGATATCATACGGAGGACGAAAAACCAGCTCATTACGACATAGGAGTATCTGTTATTTATATATTTTATTTATTATTTATTTATTATAAAAAACAATTTTCAAAGAAAAACGTGAAAATATATGCAAGTATTATGAAAAAGGTTTGGGTCATGTAAAACAAAATTTTTAATACATTATTCAATATTTGGAGATCACAGCATTAACTAATGCTTAAATAAGCTCCTGAGGATGACCCATTAGGATTAAAAACATCATCAAAGCATTTGAGTGGCAAATGAAAATTTTAGTGAAGACAAAGCCTTTATTATTTTACCCCAATAAAAAGATAACCTAAAATTGGCTGTAACGATGATGGAATGTTTAATCCTCAAGCATTCATTGTGTATTGTGAGTTTAGCACTTTTAACACAGAAAAAAAATGGTTCATTTTCTGTAGCACATGATTGTTTTATTTTATTTCAATCTAATTAAAGGAGGTTATGTAAAGTAGACACAAGACCATAAATATGAATTGGTATATCTATACGAATATATTCAAAAAGAGAGTTTGTTGACCGTAGATATTATTCTAAGATGATTTTAGTTGGGGTTCGGTCGAGGTAGATCCAAAAAACATAAATAAAAAATGTATTTTTTTAATGAAGGATTATCTGCCAACGTTTCGGCTTACATTGTAAGCCATCTTCAGGGCTGTAGAAATACAATGTCATGAGAATTAAGTAATATTTGAAATTAGTATAATAGAAAATTATAATATAA
>KZ807246.1:21970-38332 GCA_000696205.2 Oncopeltus fasciatus
CCATGCAAAATCTGATTCTTCAAAAGGTTCATTAGAAGAAGCAGTTCTACTTTCATATATATATAATTATATATATTGTTGTGATTTAAATGGACAGTTAATTAAAAATTTTATTTGTAGATAAAATGTAGAAGTGGTAAAGCCTTGTTTCAAAAAATAATATGCTAAATACATGAATTCCATCTATTTGATGTGCTGTAATAGACAAGACACAAAAATAATCCCTGACAGCCCAGGTACCTACAGAAAAATTATTCATTATCCGAAGGAAACGAATGTGCAGCACCACGCATACCAACTCAAAGAAGAGAGGGCTGTAAGAGTTTACAGCACATAACATTCGTTATCTCCACCACACAACTTCCCCAGACTTCATCAAGGAGGAGTTGACTGACTTGGGATTCAGTGTCAGAAACGCCATAAACGTAATCATAAGCCGATACCAGAGAGGGGAGACCTCTAAAACATCCCTGCCAATGTTCTTTGTGGACCTAGAGCCTATGCCCAACGTGCAAGAGATCTACAGCTTTAATTCACTCTATCACTGGAGAGTAAGAGTCGAGAAGCCTCATCCTCGTCGAGAAATAGTTCAATGCCAGCAGTATGGTCATACAAAAGCCTACTGTGAATACTCTCCACGATGTGTCAAATGTGGAGGTGCTCACATCAGTACGAGCTGCCCAAAATCCCAGCTAAATGTGCGCTGTGCCAAAAAAAAATCACCCTGCTAACTACAAGGGCTGTCAGGTGTACAAGGAGCTGAAAAACAGCGGACCCTGCCTACTCGTCTAGTACAGACTACAACTCAAGTCCTGAAAGTGGTACCTCCGCCCTCCAGAGTTGTCGAGCCAGGACTGTCCTACGCTCGAATGACGCAATCAACTTAGGATCAACCCAGACAAGGCGAACCACAACCACAACCGCATCCCCCACCCAGGAGGGAGCGACCCGCTATCAACAATGTCCTGACTCCGCCCTCATCTAATGATCTCCACACTTTATTTCACTCCTTCTTCTCACAACTTAAATCACTCATTGCACCACTCATATCCCTCCTGACCAACCTGGTCACCACAAAGACCCTACCAACTCCCACACCATGATTCCCCAATCCAAGAATTCCTTTTCTATCCTTCTATGGAATCCGGACACATACTGACTAACTCAAACTAGTACTCGACAACAAAAATGTAGACGTAGTTTTACTGACAGAAACACGACTAACTAAATGAAATAATCTAAAAATTACTGGCTACCCAGCAAATCTAATACTGTAGAAAGTAGAGAAAATATTTTAAATTTAAATTTTTTTTTAAATATTCAATAAAATCATATTTCCTTTCATCATTATTTTCCTAAAATCAAATCAAATTATTTTGATGATATTTTTTTTCTTTTAATATCAAATTATTATTCAATATGTATCAAAAAAAATATTCAATAACTATTGAATGATATAGTCATTGTATCCACTAACTTACAGACCTCATACCATGCTTTCTTTTCCTGACTGACTGATAATTTCAACCAGATGTTTTTGATACAATACTGGCTAATTAATAAGAAATAATAATTGGTCCATTAATAATTAGAAATAATGAAGGAATAAATGAATAATTCATATTTGCCCAATTCATAACACGAATGGAATCTTCATAACGAATTATTTGTAGAAAATAAAATTTCATTATTTACTAAATAATTTTCTAATCATGATTTAAAAATGTTTAATCTTAGAGATAAACAAGATGAGATATGAGCAACAATATTTAATAGTTGATGTTCTGATTCAGCTGACCTGAAGGAATATAATGAAGTATGACTAAGTTACAGCAATAATTAATTTTGGATTACTAAAATTAGGGCATTAAATTGTTGAGAACTCTTCCTAGAATTTCACCTGATAAAGTGCAAAATAAAAAGCTCAGAAGAGCTATTTCCCTATTCTATAAATAATTTTGAAGTAAAGCATTTAAGTTTTAGATGTATAAATATTTTATAAATTACTTTATTTTTTAAATGAACAATCAATATGTCTAATTTAGTTTAAATCCCAAAAATGTTAACACTAAGTAATCAAATAACTTACTCTGATATTAGGATAACACATTGTCAAAATTGTAGAGTATTCATGTAATTCAAATAGCATATGAAGCTCAAGGGTGTATTAGTAATTTATTATTCTGCTTAAATACCAATGTTGAGTTAAGTTATTAGTAGACTTCAGCAATTCCAGTAAGCTATTCCTAACTAAACCAATTGAATATGATTGGGTGAATCCAAGCTAATTAAAAGTGAGTTTAAATAATCATAATTCTAAACATATAATTTAACAATTGTAATAATAATAAAAAAATTATAAAACTAGTCTTTAATTACTCTCTAATGGGGATGTACAAATTTCTAATCTTGGAGAAGAACAAGGTGAGATAGGAGCAACTTTATTTAATAGTTGCTGTTCGAGTTCATCTGACTGTATTTCTCTCAATCCAGACTTTATAGAAAATTCTAAATCTTTATTAATTCCAACACATTGAGCTGTCTCACTAGATTCAGTGTGTGTTTCAGGTTTCCTGTAGAGATGACTTTCTTCTTTTCTCACAGTATTATCCCATATGAAATCTGTCTCCTCAAACTGTTCACAAGCAGAACCACTAGTTTCTATACTTTTTTTAAGCTTATTGTGAGCAGGATCTTCTTTAGTTACAGTACTGTCCCATGCAAAATCTGATTCTTCAAAAGGTTCATTAGAAGAAGCAGTTCTACTTTCATTACAATTCAGATTAACATTAGTCAATGTTTCACCCGAGGAAAGACTAAAATCAATAGTGCCTACCATCATTTCAGGGAGACTGTATTGAGAAGAATTGTTTGCATTTACCAAAGGACTTCCACTAATAGGAGTTGTTTGACTTTTTTTTTCTTCTTTTTCTAAACTGGAATTTTTTTTTGGTTTATTGGTATTTTTTCTGTCTGTTTTTGAACTGCTGGTATCTGAAACAAAATTTAGTTAAAAATAAATACAATTTTATTGAAAGAAAAAATATATTAAAGTTTAAGTTAATTAAGAGTAACATAAAAATAAATAGGTTTTAAACTATCAAATAGCTTAATCTATTTGTTTAGTCTCATAACAAAGTGAGCATTGAACTATTCTTCTAGAAAAGATAAACTAAAATATTGTTTATGAGATTTGTTTATTGTTTTGATATATAAATTGGAAAAAAAAGAAAATATTTTAAATTCTGACAGCTTTACTATTGAGGCTAAGGACAAATGGGATCTTTTCTCTCATGACCCTTAGTGGTAGATAAAAAAATTTAGTAAATAAATTATTCAAATTTAAAACACTTCCTTTAGGAAGATATTTTGCAGATTAAAATTTAATCTCTATTCAAGACGATAGTCAATAGGTAAAACACTTCTAATTTTCGAGGCATATTCAGTCAAAAGAAATATGGAAGAGATGAAAAGACTAGTTTGGCACAGACCAGTAGGTATTCAGTATTCATTAATCAATTGAGAAAAGTTTTCAAATCAAGTTTGTAATAGGTGTGAATAATTTTAAACTATGCCTTTATAAGTTTAATTGTCAGTAGATAAAATAATTGTCTAGTAGTATTTAAAAAAAAAAAGTTTAAGAACAAGACTTACTACATCAATACATCTAAACACATGCACACATACTCACACCAAATAGCTAATTTGTTAAACTCTGAGGACTACTAAAACATTTTTTCTCCAAAATTATCAAACCAATTTGATGAAATTTTGAATTTATGTTACATTAGTATTGTGATAGTTTTCTAGATCAATTTACCACAAGTACTAATTATTAATTCTTAAGCGATATCTGATTTTTTTGTAAAAGTAAATTTTCCAATAGCCTAAAAATTTTGTTTCAAAATCAATGTAAACAAATTAAATTTGTCAAATACAATAACAAAAGTCTATGTACAATTAATAATAATAATAAATTTACAATAAATAAATCAACAAATAAAACCTACATCCTTTTACCACACCTTTAGAAATTCATATTCAAGCCAAAGTATACTGAATATACTAGAACCTTAATCGGAAATACTACAATAGTGTTACATTATCTTCCATTTATTTGTAAAATTATAAATATTTAAAATGACATTTTGAAGGATTTTATATGAATCCAAAAATATATAACTTGAAAGTTATTTACCAACTTAATTGAAAAATGTAGTTTCAATATTCACATGAAAATAAATTATCAAATGAAGAGTTTTATTTAAAAAGAATTTTGACAAACTTTCTAAACTATCTAAATTATAAAACATCATGATTCTTGGTAGTTGATTAAAAATATTGTTAAAGACTAGAGAAGCATGAAACAAAAGGACTAGACCTTTACGGGAAGGAGGCAATTAAAGGATGCCACCTGCTTCCTTTCTTCAGAAGAGGAAATTATGCTTATCCAGCATCAGATATTAGATTCTTCTAGGCCTGCCTCGGTCCTTCCATGAAGTTATAAAAGCTGCTCACCAGCGGCCCCTGGTCAGTGTCAATTTTCGTGTCAGATCGGGAGTCTCAGAGCGTCAGGCTAGCGTGGCCTTAGCAGTACCACTGACAGTGAAATATTAAGTGACAGTAATTAGTAAGTGCAGAAAATTTAGCAAGTTCTCTTGGGGCCTCTTTATAAATAAGTAGATTTAATTTATTTGTACATATCTGTTAATTAGCTGTAAGTAATTTCTATTTCTATTTATTTATCAGTTATTAAGGGCAGTAGTTTTGATTGCTAGCTGTAATTAGTATATGTACTTATTTGTTATAATACATAAACTACAGTTTATCTTTGTTCTTAATTATTATTGACCCATAACCCAAAACAAGCTTGTCAAGGTGAACTCTCAGACCTCGACCAACTAAGAGCATTGTTAATAGGTCACCTTCTACTGAGATTTTATGCTATCAACTACTCAATTGTTAAAAAAAATAATTTTGAAAGTTAATCATTTCTACTTATAAGATAGTGGTAGCAGTTAATTAGCCACAAGAAAATACCTCTTGAAGTTTTAACAGCTGCTCTACTTGAGGTGTTGAATAATAGTATAATAATATTATATCTTTGATATAAAAAAACAATTAATGCTCAAAGTAAAGCCCATTGTTAATTACTGTCATTAGCCAACTGCTAGCCAAGTGCTCAATCCCACGCTGATATGATTCCTTGGACCTCAAAGCATGGATTTTTTTTCAAATTGCCCCTTATAGCAACCATAAAAGATGTTTAGCCGCAATCTAGCCATAGCTTAGGGGTATTCGAATTTTGTCAGTAAACCCTTTTCCTTTTTTTTCTTGGCTTTTCTTATTTATTTTTAAAATAAATATGAAACACTTAATAATTTTATTGCTATGTCATGTTTTATAACTATGACTGTAATCTCTTAGATAAACTTTAAACTCCTCTCACTGAAAATATTTTTTTTTAAAGATATAATTTTTAAAGTTCTTATTTTTCAAAAATGACATACCTCTTAAAAACAACCACTCAAAAGTATTTGTTTTTTCTTGGTTCTGCTCATTACTTATTTTCTTAATAAAACTGTCAGAAAGAGCACCTTTCCGACATCTGTTATTTATTTCCTGAAGAGAGAATAAAAATATATTTAGAGTTCTTAAAAATAAACAATTATTAAAATTTCATAATGCATGATCGATTATTACTTTAGAAAACTTGTACATGTGTCACTCCACTCAAAATCATTCTTTGACATCTACAATAATAATTGAATGGAGTATTTTATTTTATTTTTTTTATTTATTTTTTTTTTTTTTTAGAATTTTTTATATTTTCCTTGAAAATAATGGTGTCAACCACACATATCGACAATATTTTGAATACTGATATGTCTAATTTATTAGTAGAACCTAGGAAGTAAAAAATATTGCGATGGATGTACACTTACATATATGATAAGGACTCAGGCTTTATATTTGAAATTCTCTATTAAAAAAAAAAATTAACTGATTACACTGCACAACAAAAAAATATTTTTGGAAATACTGGAAGCAGAGTGGTTTCTGGAAGCTGGAAGCAGAGTTCTCCGATGAGAGCTGGGAGCAGAGTGTCTCCTGTGAGAGCTGGAAGCAGAGTGAGAGAGAGGTAGGGGGACACTGCATTTAGGCGATAAGGGTCGCGAGTTCAGGTGAGTCAGCCCCTGTGCCGAGATTAGGGCGCTCGNTATGTAAACAAACATGTGTACCAACTGTTGGTGATGAAATATTTCATTTGTTGAAAACTCAATATATATATAATAGAATGATACTATGTCTTGAAAACAAGAGCTAATATATAATTTTCATGGTCATTTTCGGTTTTAACACGTACATACATTAAAATCAGCTAATTTCAACCCCGAAACAAAAACTGTTGTTCAGTGTTATCAGTTATAATTGAAAAGTAGTGAACTCAGGATTTATGAGTGAATTTTGAAATACTTCCTTTTTAAATTATTCAACGCCTAAAATGTTATAAATAATAATAATAATAATAAAATATTTAAAAACAGGAATTTTTGAGTAAGTACTGACTTATTTTGAATATTAAAAAATTTTTAAATTATTGTTGGGGACAAATAGCAGATGGTAACTGCAAACCCTCATTTCAGCTTTAGCTTCAGCCTTTGATCTTTGTTAATATGTTTAGTGTTACTGCCCTGAATAATCTTTAACTGTTACAATGAAAATTTATGACACATAAAGCAAGCATTAAGTATATAATCATCTTACCTTCAAATTTTCAAACAGTTTTGTCGCTTTATTACAGAGTGGGTTATTCTCTAATTTAATTACCTGAAAAATAGTGTTTAATAAGAAAACATCATGTGATCATTTCTTCATTTCTTGAGAAGTTAAAGAAACATAACTTAATACAGTAAATACGAGGGAATAGAATGAAAAAATCTTACTATCTCAGCCGGGACTCGAACACGGATCTCCTGCTTGCCGGGCTGGCATGCTACCATTTGCACCACCGAGGCCAGCCAGATAATTCATTAAATTCCCCGCATTCTACTGGGAGTCTAAACCCCCGAGTAAAACTAGATATATCATCTTATGCCCGAAGGAGCAAAAATACAAGAGTCTAATAAATAGCTGACATAAGAGCATAATACGATATATTTTGTCTTACTCAGGGATTTAGACTTCCAGTAGAGTGCGAGGAATTTAATGAATTATCAGGCTTGCCTCGGTGGTGCAAATGGTAGCACGCCAGCCCGGTAGGCAGGAGACTCAGATTCGAATCCCGACTGAGGTAGAAAGATTTGTTTATTATATTCCCTTGCATTTATTGTATAAAATTAGTGTGGGATTAAATACCACAACAAATAAAATATTTCAAAACATAATTTTGTTTTATAAAAAAATACCTTTTTATATGCTTGGACAGCCATACAAATAAAATTAATAGCTAGAAGATTTAAAGATAAATAGGCCATTGTTTTGCTTCTTCTTTTGAATTAGTACTCCATCTGTGATATAAAGCAATTTAAATGTTATGGAACATAAAGCCCCAATTTTGGATGAAAAAAACATTAATAAGGACAATGATTATTAATTTATGCACGAGTCAAACAACACAAATTTTATAACTGGTTTAATTAAATAAATAATACAGGGAGGGAAAAAAGCAAATGACAACATTAACCTTAAAAGCCCAGTAAAAAAATGAAAAAGAAATGAATTTCACTGAGGCAATTCTCCTTCCCTCTATTAAAAATTGACGAAGATATTGTTGTATTGACTTTGATCCAGAAGAACTCAGATCACATTTTAAATCATTAAAGATAACATCATTAAAGAATCACATTTTAAGCTCTCTTTTTAAATCAACAACTTTTAAACAACTAATTTATTATTATTAGAAGACATTTTTTAAAACAAAACATGGTCCTTAAAAATTGCAGTAAGAAAAGTTAATACCATTTCTGACACCAAATAAATAACTACAGGTGAATAAAATAACTACTTCTGTGAATACAATACGTTTAATTTATTAATAATACAAATGCTTATGCCTAGTTAACAATCTATCACTACTGCCCTCCTCCAGAATGTTTTTATACCTGAGGAGGTCCAGGCCGGCCCCGAATTCTCTCTGTTAGGTGTAGACACTCTTCTGAGTATTCGTAACACTATAGTAAAGCTTACTGTGTATAAATGGTTTGCATGAGGAAAGTACAAATCTTATATTTAGAAAGTTAATTTTATTGAAAACATTAATATACTACCTTTCTAAGACTTCTTAAGGTCTCCGGTTGGCGAAAAATATTTGAATAAGAGATATCCCTCTTCAAAAGCTCATCCAAACATGTTTCAACAACTTCAGGGTCAGTATGCATGTATTGACGAATTCCCCTGTTAAGTTCAGACAGCCAAAATTCATTTTCTAGAAATCTGTAAAAAATGGAGTACTGAAAAAATTTGGAGTTCTCTCCACTAAATATGAAAAATTCTGAGAATTTTCTCCTATTTTAAAAATGTTTTTAGAAACAAAAAATTTATTTCAAGTTATTTTACTTTATATTACCATTCATTAAAAACAATTTTCAATAAATAAGGTAAAGTCTGCAAATATATCAATGATTAGAATAATCATGCCCATATTGTACCTGTTATAAAAATAATAAAAAAAGAAATTTTTTAAATGATAAATTTTAAAGAATAAATAAAATAATATTATTCAGAATTCTTTATTATTTAAAGCTAAGTGCTTTAGAGACCTCTGACATTATCAGAGCTCAGAAATTTTTTAAGTAACATGAAAACAGCATTATAGGAAACCTAATGAAGTTTTTAGTATTATTTCATATATATTAAGCTAACTAACCAATTTAAAATTACTAGCACTATAAAGAACTTTAAAAAAAATTATAATTATATGATTATTATTATATTATAATGATAAAGTTGATTTTTATTTTCAAAGTGTTATTATTTAATTTATGATTAGAATATATAATTTCCATACAACACTGAATATAAACATCTTTAGAAAACAAGTAATAAAGGGACCAGATCTGTACTGGAAGGGGCCAATTGAAGAAGGGTCACCTGCTTCCTTACTTAAAAGAGGAAATCACATTTACCCAGAGCAGTTCTTGGATTCTTTCTATAGAGTTATAAAATCTGCTTGCCCCCAGCCCTCGATTCAGTCTCAGATTTCATGTCAGAACACATCTCTCAGAGAATCGAGTCGTGGGCTTAGGAGTGCTGGTAACAGTGAAATGTTAAGTGACAGATATTAGTAAGTGCAGACAATTTAGCAGGTTGTTTTAAGGCCTCTTAGTAAATAAGCACATTTAATTTATTTTAGCTTAAATTTATTTAATAAGCTGTAAGTAAATAACCATCTCTATTTATTTATTAGTTAGTAAAGGCAGCAGGTTCGATCATTATCTGTAGTTAGTAGATGTACTTATTTCTTATAATAAATTAACAAATAAAACTTCAATTTATCATTGCTTAATTATTATTAACTTGTTGCCCATAACAACATAAACATTTAAAAATGTATATTATACCAATTTAGTTCCAAAAATTATGAAAATATTTTGAAGCAGTAAGGAATTAAGTGCAAAAAAAAACACTGCAAATGATTATGCAATTGTTTGTTTTCTTAAATTAAAAAAAATAATATGTTTTGTTTTTTATAACAATTAATATATGTTTCATTATAAAAACAGTAAAAACCTACTAGCATCACCTCATTTCCTAATTTTTATAATAATTAAGACATTTACAAATTTGAAATTTCACCTACAAAATTTTCATATATCATTGCCTAATTTCTAACGTTAAATAGCTTTCATTAGATAGAGCAAAAATTAAAAAATAATATTCCATGAAAAGACGAAAGGTAGGGAGAGTAGAGAATTTTTGTTGGGATTCGGTCAAGGTTGACCCAAAAAAAAACTACAATTCAAAAAAATGTATTGCTATAACTAAAAGTAATGATACATCAAATGCTGTGGAAAAACAATAATAAATGAATAGAAAATTTACCACACTTAATCACTTTAGAGCATTCTCCGTTATTTGTTGTAAAGATGAAACATGACTGTGTCCTATAAAATACTCATAATTTTAAGGCATAACAGGAAAAATCTGTCATAGCTGCTGAAGCAACTCATGAAATGATTAAATATGAAGAGGAAGTTGTCCTTGATTTACCTACTGCCAGGTGTAGGTTTGAAAAATTTAATCAGTGGTGATACGATGTTGTAAACGAAAACGAGCCTTGGGCTCCCATTAACCATTAACCATTAATGGATAATGATGAGGTTCTGAAGGAAGCTAATGAGTCAAATTCATATAAGTGCTCCTGAACTTCTCTGGGTTTGTGGAGTGTCGAAAGATGCAAGTCACCATATACTCTCCATGGTTAGGTGAAAAAAAAACAGTAGACTAGTCCCTCAAAAACTAACTCCTCAGCAATCAGCTAAGTTAGAAATTTGTGAAAATTTATTGAAAAAACCTTCTGATACGAGATATTACTGGAAGATTGTCAACTGTGATGAAAAGTGGGCTTACTGGTGAAATCCGAATACCTATAAGCAATGAGTAGAACATGGTCAAATTGCTGCAAGGGGGCAATTTGGAAAAAAAAAAAAAAAGTGGGTTTTTTGGAATGTAGAAGGTGTTATTCATCATAAATTAGTTCCTATGAATTTTGAACTCTAATAAGAACAGTTGAAAAGATTGTATGCAAAGTTGTCTTATTATTATTAGTAGGATAGCTTTAATTACGTAGTAGCAATTTCACCTTTAAATATATCTAAAAATTCCAAATATATTACAATAAATATACATTAATTTTCAAGCCTAAATCTTTACATTCCAAAAGACCTTTTTGAAAGTTTTGATTTATTTATTTGATCAAAATGTTAGAAAACCTCTTTACTCATTCTTCACTAATTTATTAACTACTCTAATAGATATGACAGTCAATTCCGGACTAAATTTAATTTTTTTTTTAAATTACCTGGGCTATTTCAAATGAAATAAACTTACAGAAGATCATGTTTAAGAAATGGATTTTTCTTAGAAGCCCAGTCTTCTACTTTGGAGACCTCCATAGCTAGTAGTTCACTAAAACTATCCTCCAGAGACAGATCTAAGGACTTTGGAAGGCAGATTCCACATTCTATTTCAAAACGAGTTATCTTTGAATGTAATACAGCAGCGACTAACTGGACCTCCATATCTATAGGTTGCTATAAACAAATAAAACTTGTTAATTAATATAGTTCCATAACTACTTAACGCATTAATTATTCTCTATAGAAATCACTGAAAGCTTGTACCTGATAAGTGCCTGATAATAAAAGAGAAAAAAGTGAAGACAAAGCAATTCAATTATTAACTCCTAGAGCTCTACTGCAGTAGTAAAAAACATACACACACACACACACACACAAAACCAACAGAAATAGTTAATTGTTTTACTGTCTAGAATGGTCAAGGCTCTGAAGAAAATGAAGTTACTCAAGATGTCTGAGATTTAGTTCCTGAATAAATTTACTCATCTCTAGAATCTTCTAGAGAAAATTAAAATAGTTTGGTCCAGAAAATTAAAATAGTTTCATAGCAGTTGTGTAAGATCTCAGAACCCCAACAAAGGTGTTTTCTAAACTAAGCCTTAGAGGGATATTCAAAACTGTTGGAAAATGGCTGGGTACCAAGACAATTTTGTCGGTCTATCTCTCAAGAGGAAACAAGAAGCATTAACATAGCTGAGGAGTGTGTGGTATATTGGAATTAATTTTACCTTTGGACAACAATTTAGCAGAAATAAAAACCGGACTAATTTTTTAAGGTATAGTGAGACCATAAGGCTCTTGGATGGAGCATTCACTTGTAATGATCAAAGCATTTATAAGTAAAGGCCCTGCACTAAGAGTGATGAATTGTTATATTAGACTAGAGAGGTGATGTTTAAAAAAAAAAATTTTAATTTTTATATATTTAATAATTNGAAAATATATTGTATAATGTTTCTATAATAAAAATATATTGTATTGGGTTATAATAATAAATATTATGTCACTGAGATATGTTCACATATCATCATAATGAATGTTATCAACTAAAAATAAATGTTATAGTACTTGGCAGTCATCAACTGTAATTATTCTGGTAATGTCCTTGAAGAAACAAAAAAGAAGTTTTGGAATGGAACATATGTCAATTAAAATCAGAAAATTGTTCATGAGTTGTAATGACAAATTACAATCTATGCTAAAAAAAAAAAAAAAAAAAAAAAAAAAAAAAAAAAAAAAAAAAAAAAAAACATAAGTTATGTGATGTAAAAAACACAGAAAGAAATGAGGAGTAAGTAGATCTTTTTGGTATAAGGAAAAGATAATTAAGTTACATCGAACAAAGAGAAAATACATTTGTAACATTGAAGACCATAGGGGGGGTAAATATCTTAAATAAATCATTTATTAGCTTCTTTTCAACACGCCTCAAATTGAATTAATGTCACAACTTGTAGAGAAACAAACTGCAACTCAGCTCATTATCTGATAAGAGCTATTTTATACAAAGGCTCATCAATACACAAAAAGAAATAGGTGTCAGAGAAAGAGGTGGATTACAAATAAACTTTAAAGCAAGTATTACAAGGTAACTTTCTCACACAAGTTGAGGAAGAAACTAAAAGATAGAATTGTGGAAGGAATTCTGGGGAGGCAGGGGTACATGAGAGTGATTGAAGATGCAGCAGATCAGATATTGCGGGGAAAATATTTAGAAAATGAGAACAGGTTTAAAATTTTCAGACAGTTAATCAGAGTAATAGGGAAAATACATCCAGACCCGAAAAGTTTGGAGAAATATGTGATTAAGATTCTGAGGCTAGAGAGATAGGGAAACCTATTTATTGGTTTATAGTAGCTTCAGATCCCATTTATTTCCCCTGTGAAAATACTTCACCCATAAAACCAGACACTAAGTGTCCCTGATAAAGAACCTTCCTAGTCGATTAAGTTCTAGATGCATTAGAGCTTCTAAACTACTGTAGGGCCCCTGATGAAGATAATATACTAGATGAACTGTTTAAGGTTGGTCATCTATAAGGTCTGACATATAAGATTTGCCAAGATGAGGAAATGTTGAATAAATATGATCACATGGACTTGTACTATTTTTTTTTTTTAAATGGGGCAAGACAGCAAGTTGCAATTATGAATGTATTACACTACTTAAGTAGCATAATGCCACTTTAATAATGATATACTGATTTGCCCACTCTATTTTTCAAAATTGGATAAGTCCATATGACCATATATTCAACATTTCCTCATCTTGGCAGATCTTAAATATTGTTAAACATTATAATGATTAGGCTGAATGTATACTCGAAACAAATTCTAACTGATTATTAATAAGACTTCAACAGGGGTACCAGATCATTGCACTTCTTTGATTTTAAACAAGCCTTTGGTTAAGTGATAGAGTTCAGCTAACATAAGCCTTAAAAGAGTATTATATATCATATCATTTCCTCAAAATGATGCAGTTACATTTATATGGTAAGCTTTTTATTGGCAACTGAATAAGCAACAAATTCCATTTCATGGATGGGACAAGGTGATGCTTTATGTAATCTATAAATTAAAATAAAACTAAAGCTCCACATAAATATTTTAATAAGTGATCATGCACAAGTATCAGAATCAGTGAATTTTGTTGAAAACTGGGGGGATGAGAGAACTTATCTTCATGGAAATTTCATATAAAAGCTTTATTAAAACTTAAAGAAAAATAGAATGTTATCGAAAGCCTACTGAAACCTGAGGATGCCTTAGATAAGAATTGAAAGGCATCAAAGATATGCATACCAATCAACTCTCATACTGAAAATTGTAATACACCCAAAGCAGTGTGTTACACAATAGCTATTGGTCAAGGGTTCCAGCTAAGTGAGACGCGTTGGACTTTTGTGCCACCCAATCTTACAAGAATGGGTATTTTTGTATCAAAGAAGATTGCATCAATCAGATTGTGCCTATAGACCAGCGACATCAAGAGATAAAATCTCAGAATAGATTAAAACTCGATTGATGGATTTATACCTGATTGATGTTCTCCTACTTCTAGTAGAACATCAATCAGGGTATACATATAAATCAGCGAATATGGATCCTCGTCATCAAAAGGATGATATGATACCCCTGAAGTGGGTACAATTGTACAGTCCAGCACCAACGACCTCAGCAGTCAAAGCGTGCGCAAGCAAAAGAAAAAAAAAATGTAGTCATGATTGTACAGCCATGAACAACTAACCATTGAGGTAACATTGTAAATAAACAAAAACCTATCAATTGCTTTAAATATCAAAAGAAAGGTCATGTTATCATTAATTAGCAAAGCAAAGGAGTTAATTCAAGGCTCAGAAATGATTACTATGTACATCCACATAATAAAAATTTTCATTAACAATTCCTCACCATGACCTATTGCTAAGAAATTCTTTTTCTTGAAAATATCTTCCCACTTCTAAAAATATCTTCCTGGCGTTAATGACCAAAGGTTGACACGCCATTAAAAAAAAAAAAAAGAAAAGAAAAAAAACCAAATCTTTCCTAGGTTTATTCTCCAATGAGGTTGAGTTTATTCAGAGGTAACTTGGCATTTGTACCTAACTTGTGCTACTTAAACTTAACCAAAAACCATTAAAAATATTTGCAGCTAATAACATTTAAATTGAAACTAAATGTGTAGAAGATGTAAGGCTTAATCTTTCTCTCAATAAAAAAGTTGTCAGACTTACAGCTCATAATCATTATGGTCCTTATTTGAAGATAAATTTCCTTTCAGTAAGTCAATTTAATTGACAAGGGTAATACTAGGGAATAGGTGTTTTTTAAAATGTTGGTAAAATTCATAATACATCTAGTGAGTTGTTTACTACAGCTTCCTTAAATAATACCATACGTAAAATGAATACTATATCAGTAAGCATTTTCTATTACATACCCTACCAACTTAGTAGGCATCAACATATTGGCTATCTTCACCAAAAATATATTAATAATTTGAGGAGCTTGTAGTACTGGAAGCAAGCCAATGTGCTCATGAAACATCTATTTCAGGCAAGCAGTCAATAGATGACTTCTCCAGATATACCTATAATTAATTTCTCAAGTCAAAGGATGAGGTACCAGGAGTATTTAAAGAATATTGCAACCTAGTTCAAAATCAATTATGCCAAAGAATAAAGTGTTTACAGTCTGGCTAAGGTCAAGAATATATAAATTACAAGTTTTTATGTTCTTTGTTGCCAAATTCCATTTAATTGTATAAAGTGGAATTGGCAAGAAAGAACTGTTAGTATTTCACCTCAACAAAGAGTTGCAGAACATGCTAATAGTTGGGAAAGCCTAGATATTACCTAAGAAACTTACTACAGAGTCTTCGGACTCACAAAAATATTTTGAGCTGAATCGACATCTGCAGTCTCTTTAAATAATAGAAGCCATGCCAAAGCAGACAACCTAAATGACCCCTTTTGAAGCTTGGTTCCATGGAAACCAAATTTATATTGTATTTTTGTTTTGAAAGTGATCAGTGAAAGTGATTCTGTTTTGTGTCCTGATCTAAATCAGTGAATTTTGTTGAAGGCTGAGAGGAAGAGAGAACTTTTCCTCATAAAAATTTTATATGTTATAAGGTATATGATTTTTTTTGTTTTTGTTTTATTGACAATAATTTAAGCAAAATTGTTTTTAAAAAAATATTGTGAATTTACTCGTGAGCATTCTCTTTTGTCTGATATTCCCACATTCTCTGTATTAATTAGTAGTGAGATGACTATTGTTAAGTATAACTAAAGTTAAAATAGTTATATACATAACCAGTTCTCCCAAAAAAATCAATATGTGTAAAATTATATTGCTTATTCGAATCTGGAAGATAAATACATTATTAAATCTGGTAATAAGCCATACTACATAAAGTAACGATCAATTCAATAAATATTATAAGTATACCAATAACCACAAACATGGAAATAAAAGTACCTCAGAGAGTTCAGGAATGTTTTTCAAACAATCAATCCTGTAAGCCTGACCAGCAGGTGTGTAAGCCCAAAGATATCGAGAGAACACATTTCTTTCTACCTCTACCAGGCAAGGAGTTTCAAATTTCTTTGGGAGGGCTTCTAGGCAAAAAGCAAAAATACACAAATAAAAATAAATTTTGTTTATGTTAAATTCAAAAATGCTTAAATACACATTTCAAGAATCATAATAATATTTTTTTAAATTATTTTATAGATTAAGCAATAATACTAAGAATTATATAAAAGTATATATA
>KZ807246.1:52570-70920 GCA_000696205.2 Oncopeltus fasciatus
TATATATATGAGTGTGTGTGTGCATAAATGCATAATAAACACAACCTTTACTTATGTATGTATTTATATTCAAATAATTTTTTATTAAAAAAATCCTCCATTTTTGTTTGATGAGATGATGATTAACTGAAAAAGCACTACAAAGCCATCGTCTTTGATGTATGAAAGCCACTGCTGTTGTATCGAGATGTTTCTCAACATACTGAAGAGCAGTTTCAAAAGCCACAACAGATTCTGAATGAGTTACTGATTGTGGAGCATCAATGTGGGCCTCTTCACTTGAAGAATTGTTATTGTTAAAAAATAAAATTAATAATAACTAAAATGAGAAGAAAAAATTAAAAATACAGGATTGCAGCCTCCCTGCTCATATAGGGTTTCAAATATCTGAGTTCAACCTAATGGGAAGGAGAATGATAATTCTTTGGGATTTTTAAGGATATACCCTTAAAAGGAGAGGTAGTGTATACACTTAATGAAGAGAGGAAATAAAATGAAATAAGGGGTTGAAATGAAATGAAACAATAATATCAATCATATCATGAATAAAGGATTCGGAATAAAAGAAATTCAAACTCAGAGCATCATAACTAAAAATAATTCAGTTGACACAATAAAGCAACAAAATGATTTTATTGATAATAATTTTGGAATAAAATTAGAGAATGATTCCATCATTTTAGATTTGGATCAAGTCATAAAAATGGAAATTCAAGTAGCTCTGAAGTGGAAAGAAGGTTAAGTTATTCTAGGACTATTAGATAAAACTAATATTCAATGGTACTAAAATAATTTTTAGTATTGAAAGTAACTTAATAAATTTTTAAAATGGGATTAAAAATATTTTATAGGTTTAATTTACCATGATGATAATAAAATATGAAGTTCCCATAGTAAAACAAAATTATTTTAACCAATTGAGTCAAATAGAAACTGTATACAATATTTATGAAAAAGGAAAAATAAATATAGAAATTCTCAGGTTAATGAAATAATACATGAAAATGACTATAAATAACAACAAATATCATAGAGATGGTGTCACTTGGGATCATAATTATAAGATATCTAATGTAAAGTTCAGAGAAAGACTAAAATAGATAAGACCTGAGATCTGAGTGCACAAATTCCTCATTTAAAATAAAAAGTTGCAAATAAATTATTTTATTTTATTTATATTTTTTTTAATTAAGTGTTAGCCTCCCATTCAACCACTTAGGGTCATGGAGGGAGGGGCTATCTACAGTTCGCCATCCCATTCTAAACGACCATGGCTCAGGACAAGCTTTTAATTAAATAAAAGATTGCCCTGGGCAGGATTTGAACCCACGGCGTCAGGATTACGAGACCTGAATGGATCCCATGAGCTACCCCGGCGCTCTAATAATAAATTATTTTAAATTATATTTTAAACAAAGCTAAGAGAATACATTTTATATCAATTGAAATAAATGGCTTCAATAGTAGAACAATAAGAAGTTCAACAAAACGAAAGCGCTCGCCAACGGGAGAGGATGTACAGAAACCAATGAAGACGGAGAATATAAGGTATGAAAGTTCAACAAAATTCAAAGCTCTTTAAGCACAAAAAAAATCATAAGGTTTTTTTTTTTTTCATACCTTTGACCCTATTACATAAGTTGAATTTGTTAGAATCCTTTATGTCCACAATAGAATTCTAATCAATAGAGCAAAGGTTGCTAGATATTTAATTGTATCAAATCAGATGTTACATTGATGATATCTATTAGGGGTTCCAAGTCTTCTAAACAAAGAATCAAACCTTTTTAAAAATGGTAACTACTTTCCAAAAGTAATTAAAGTCCATTTAGAAATTTAAAAAGCAATTTGGGGGAAAAATAACAATAAAGTGGGCCACAATGGTAGTTTAGTATTCACATTACCACTGTCAAAAAAAAGGATTGCGAGTAACAGAAAATTAATTACTGTACTTCCTCTACTTTAAGTAATGAAAAATAAATTAATGACTAAAAGAATAATACAGATAAAATAAAAAAATGTTAATATCAATATTATATTTATTTTAAATTAATATTAAAAATTTTGAACACAGCCATTTCTCTAATGTTTTTATATTTAATATATAAGTCTGTGAAAGATATTCATTTTCTCATATACCTCAGTTAGAGAAGCAGAAGTATTTTAATATTTTGTCAAACAAACGGAAAATATTTATTGATAAAGAGACAAATTTCATACTCGAGTATATCAACATTTAGCTAAGTAAGCATTAATAAATTATAGATTAGATCAATATTTCTCCACAACATTTTTAAAAAACCCAATAATGAAACCTTTGTAGCAATATATTAAGGGTTATATATCAAATAAAAAAATAATCACCATTTCCTTCATTATGGTAGTTTTTAAGTTGATTAAAAGCAGATGAATTCTCATTCAAACCAGAGTAATTTAACCCATCATGGTCCATAGGTCCTCCAAAGTTATCTATGAAGCAGTAATAATTTAAAATACAATATAAATACAAACAATAAGACAAACGACCAAGTGTAAAAATAAGTAAAATCCATAAAAAAAAACCCATAAATTACACAATTATTGGAAATGAAATTCAAATATATTTTAGTAAAAAAAAAAGGTGGAACAGACACAATGAAATCATATTTTGAACAAAATATATGGTCATTAGTTACATATCAATTAAGCACATTATTGTTAAAAGTAGTTTTTTTCACATTTACTCTCCTCCCAACTGAGCTAAGTAAATGTGATTGATTGATGCAGCTCTTATATGCTATTTGGAACATAATAATTATATTATTATAGTATTTCAAAACTATGAAGATATTCTTAGCAGTTTACCTAGCAGTAGTAAATTCAATTTTCTTGAAGAATTAAAAGGGATAACATGAAATAAAGACTGATCTTAATCTTCCTTCCACTATACCATAAAACCATAAGCAATTGCCTGTACAGAATGATACACAGTATGTAACATACACTATCTGAGTTCACTTTATCATTAACTTCCACAAAATTCTAAAAATTGACACAAATTTCTTTGCTTGTTTCTTTTAACAATGTCAGCATTGCAATATATTGTACTGTTGATCAAAAGTGCTATAAAATATTCTGAAACCTATGTGAAATTATTTCATTATAATTTTTATTCAAGCCATTGCATGAATTGTATATATAGTATCCAGTAAAAATTTTCCAATCATATTTATGAATATCAAGCCTCGATATTTTACAGTCTTCTTATTAGTATATAAAAATTGCATTAAGTTATAGTAATCACCATTTTGTGCTCCATTGTAACTGTGATCCTGATTAGGTATGGGTGAAATGGAATTGAAATTAGAGTAATGTAAGCCATTTTGATCCAAAGGATTCGCAATATCTAAAAACCAATTAATGATTATAAAGGTTGTGCAATAATAAAGGGTATTAATATTCACAATAGATTTATTTTACCTAATTTTAGAAATAACATTAATTTAATGAATAATTTAGTCAAAATTAATATTAAAACAATCTAAAAAAAAATCATTTATTAAAATAATTTTTTAAATATTAATTTTAAAACACAATTTTTCATGACCATTTGAAAATAAAAGAAACTATATATTTTTTTTATTCACTAAAACGAAATCATTCAATTCAAGATTTTAAATTGGAAGCCAACTTAGTACTAAAATTGTTTTTACAAAAAATTATTTACTATATAACTTGGTCAACCTATGATTTTTCCACATTATAACTACAGAAAGCTAAGGCGAAAGAAAGCTAAAAATTATTTCTGAACTATTTCTTCTAAATAATAATTTTAAAAAAAAGTTCCTATCAGTAAATAAAAATTTTATTAAGGTATAGTAAAGTAATCTCTATCATGTGCTCCATCGCAATTGTAATACTAATTAGGAATAGGTGAAAAGGAATTGAAATTAGAGTACTGGAAGCCAACACGATTCAAAGAACTTGAAATATCTATAAAAATCCATTAATGATTATAAAAGGTAGTGGATAAAATCTAACAAATATACTAAAATTATTGTAACTTAAATTAGAAAACTATTTTTATAACAAATTGTCAAAATAGTTTAGTAATTAATATTAAACCAAAAAATTGTCTTCTTATAAGTATCCAAAAATTTCATTAGACTATATTAGTTTAATCACCATTTTGTGCTCCATTGCAAGTGTGATGCTGATTAGGTATGGGTAAATTGGAATTCAAATTAGAGTGCTGTAAGCCAACACGATTCAAAGAACTTGTAATATCTATAAAAATCCATTAATGATTATAAAAAGTAGTGGATAAAATCTAACAAATATACTTAAATTATTGTAACTTAAATTAGAACATTTTTTTTTATTATAACAAATTGTCAAAATATTTTAGTTGATAATATTGCACAAAAAAATTGTTTTCTTATAAGTATATAAAAATTTCATTAAGCTATAGTAAAGTAATCACCATTTTGTGCTCCACTGCAACTGTGATGCTGATTAGGTATGGGTAAATTGGAATTCAAATTAGAGTGCTGTAAGCCAACACAATTCAAAGAACTTGTAATATCTATAAAAATCCATAAATGATTATAAAAAGTAGTGGATAAAATCTAAAAATTTACTTAAATTATTGTAACTTAAATTAGAACATTTTTTTTTATTATAACAAATTGTCAAAATATTTTAGTTGATAATATTGCACAAAAAAATTGTTTTCTTATAAGTATATAAAAATTTCATTAAGCTATAGTAAAGTAATCACCATTTTGTGCTCCACTGCAACTGTGATGCTGATTAGGTATGGGTAAATTGGAATTCAAATTAGAGTGCTGTAAGCCAACACAATTCAAAGAACTTGTAATATCTATAAAAATCCATAAATGATTATAAAAAGTAGTGGATAAAATCTAAAAATTTACTTAAATTATTGTAACTTAAATTAGAACATTTTTTTTTATTATAACAAATTGTCAAAATATTTTAGTTGATAATATTGCACAAAAAAATTGTTTTCTTATAAGTATATAAAAATTTCATTAAGCTATAGTAAAGTAATCACCATTTTGTGCTCCACTGCAACTGTGATGCTGATTAGGTATGGGTAAATTGGAATTCAAATTAGAGTGCTGTAAGCCAACACAATTCAAAGAACTTGTAATATCTATAAAAATCCATAAATGATTATAAAAAGTAGTGGATAAAATCTAAAAATTTACTTAAATTATTGTAACTTAAATTAGAACATTTTTTTTTATTATAACAAATTGTCAAAATATTTTAGTTGATAATATTGCACAAAAAAATTGTTTTCTTATAAGTATATAAAAATTTCATTAAGCTATAGTAAAGTAATCACCATTTTGTGCTCCACTGCAACTGTGATGCTGATTAGGTATGGGTAAATTGGAATTCAAATTAGAGTGCTGTAAGCCAACACAATTCAAAGAACTTGTAATATCTATAAAAATCCATAAATGATTATAAAAAGTAGTGGATAAAATCTAAAAATTTACTTAAATTATTGTAACTTAAATTAGAACATTTTTTTTTATTATAACAAATTGTCAAAATATTTTAGTTGATAATATTGCACAAAAAAATTGTTTTCTTATAAGTATATAAAAATTTCATTAAGCTATAGTAAAGTAATCACCATTTTGTGCTCCACTGCAACTGTGATGCTGATTAGGTATGGGTAAATTGGAATTCAAATTAGAGTGCTGTAAGCCAACACAATTCAAAGAACTTGTAATATCTATAAAAATCCATAAATGATTATAAAAAGTAGTGGATAAAATCTAAAAATTTACTTAAATTATTGTAACTTAAATTAGAACATTTTTTTTTATTATAACAAATTGTCAAAATATTTTAGTTGATAATATTGCACAAAAAAATTGTTTTCTTATAAGTATATAAAAATTTCATTAAGCTATAGTAAAGTAATCACCATTTTGTGCTCCACTGCAACTGTGATGCTGATTAGGTATGGGTAAATTGGAATTCAAATTAGAGTGCTGTAAGCCAACACAATTCAAAGAACTTGTAATATCTATAAAAATCCATAAATGATTATAAAAAGTAGTGGATAAAATCTAAAAATTTACTTAAATTATTGTAACTTAAATTAGAACATTTTTTTTTATTATAACAAATTGTCAAAATATTTTAGTTGATAATATTGCACAAAAAAATTGTTTTCTTATAAGTATATAAAAATTTCATTAAGCTATAGTAAAGTAATCACCATTTTGTGCTCCACTGCAACTGTGATGCTGATTAGGTATGGGTAAATTGGAATTCAAATTAGAGTGCTGTAAGCCAACACAATTCAAAGAACTTGTAATATCTATAAAAATCCATAAATGATTATAAAAAGTAGTGGATAAAATCTAAAAATTTACTTAAATTATTGTAACTTAAATTAGAACATTTTTTTTTATTATAACAAATTGTCAAAATATTTTAGTTGATAATATTGCACAAAAAAATTGTTTTCTTATAAGTATATAAAAATTTCATTAAGCTATAGTAAAGTAATCACCATTTTGTGCTCCACTGCAACTGTGATGCTGATTAGGTATGGGTAAATTGGAATTCAAATTAGAGTGCTGTAAGCCAACACAATTCAAAGAACTTGTAATATCTATAAAAATCCATAAATGATTATAAAAAGTAGTGGATAAAATCTAAAAATTTACTTAAATTATTGTAACTTAAATTAGAACATTTTTTTTTATTATAACAAATTGTCAAAATATTTTAGTTGATAATATTGCACAAAAAAATTGTTTTCTTATAAGTATATAAAAATTTCATTAAGCTATAGTAAAGTAATCACCATTTTGTGCTCCACTGCAACTGTGATGCTGATTAGGTATGGGTAAATTGGAATTCAAATTAGAGTGCTGTAAGCCAACACAATTCAAAGAACTTGTAATATCTATAAAAATCCATAAATGATTATAAAAAGTAGTGGATAAAATCTAAAAATTTACTTAAATTATTGTAACTTAAATTAGAACATTTTTTTTTATTATAACAAATTGTCAAAATATTTTAGTTGATAATATTGCACAAAAAAATTGTTTTCTTATAAGTATATAAAAATTTCATTAAGCTATAGTAAAGTAATCACCATTTTGTGCTCCACTGCAACTGTGATGCTGATTAGGTATGGGTAAATTGGAATTCAAATTAGAGTGCTGTAAGCCAACACAATTCAAAGAACTTGTAATATCTATAAAAATCCATAAATGATTATAAAAAGTAGTGGATAAAATCTAAAAATTTACTTAAATTATTGTAACTTAAATTAGAACATTTTTTTTTATTATAACAAATTGTCAAAATATTTTAGTTGATAATATTGCACAAAAAAATTGTTTTCTTATAAGTATATAAAAATTTCATTAAGCTATAGTAAAGTAATCACCATTTTGTGCTCCACTGCAACTGTGATGCTGATTAGGTATGGGTAAATTGGAATTCAAATTAGAGTGCTGTAAGCCAACACAATTCAAAGAACTTGTAATATCTATAAAAATCCATAAATGATTATAAAAAGTAGTGGATAAAATCTAAAAATTTACTTAAATTATTGTAACTTAAATTAGAACATTTTTTTTTATTATAACAAATTGTCAAAATATTTTAGTTGATAATATTGCACAAAAAAATTGTTTTCTTATAAGTATATAAAAATTTCATTAAGCTATAGTAAAGTAATCACCATTTTGTGCTCCACTGCAACTGTGATGCTGATTAGGTATGGGTAAATTGGAATTCAAATTAGAGTGCTGTAAGCCAACACAATTCAAAGAACTTGTAATATCTATAAAAATCCATAAATGATTATAAAAAGTAGTGGATAAAATCTAAAAATTTACTTAAATTATTGTAACTTAAATTAGAACATTTTTTTTTATTATAACAAATTGTCAAAATATTTTAGTTGATAATATTGCACAAAAAAATTGTTTTCTTATAAGTATATAAAAATTTCATTAAGCTATAGTAAAGTAATCACCATTTTGTGCTCCACTGCAACTGTGATGCTGATTAGGTATGGGTAAATTGGAATTCAAATTAGAGTGCTGTAAGCCAACACAATTCAAAGAACTTGTAATATCTATAAAAATCCATAAATGATTATAAAAAGTAGTGGATAAAATCTAAAAATTTACTTAAATTATTGTAACTTAAATTAGAACATTTTTTTTTATTATAACAAATTGTCAAAATATTTTAGTTGATAATATTGCACAAAAAAATTGTTTTCTTATAAGTATATAAAAATTTCATTAAGCTATAGTAAAGTAATCACCATTTTGTGCTCCACTGCAACTGTGATGCTGATTAGGTATGGGTAAATTGGAATTCAAATTAGAGTGCTGTAAGCCAACACAATTCAAAGAACTTGTAATATCTATAAAAATCCATAAATGATTATAAAAAGTAGTGGATAAAATCTAAAAATTTACTTAAATTATTGTAACTTAAATTAGAACATTTTTTTTTATTATAACAAATTGTCAAAATATTTTAGTTGATAATATTGCACAAAAAAATTGTTTTCTTATAAGTATATAAAAATTTCATTAAGCTATAGTAAAGTAATCACCATTTTGTGCTCCACTGCAACTGTGATGCTGATTAGGTATGGGTAAATTGGAATTCAAATTAGAGTGCTGTAAGCCAACACAATTCAAAGAACTTGTAATATCTATAAAAATCCATAAATGATTATAAAAAGTAGTGGATAAAATCTAAAAATTTACTTAAATTATTGTAACTTAAATTAGAACATTTTTTTTTATTATAACAAATTGTCAAAATATTTTAGTTGATAATATTGCACAAAAAAATTGTTTTCTTATAAGTATATAAAAATTTCATTAAGCTATAGTAAAGTAATCACCATTTTGTGCTCCACTGCAACTGTGATGCTGATTAGGTATGGGTAAATTGGAATTCAAATTAGAGTGCTGTAAGCCAACACAATTCAAAGAACTTGTAATATCTATAAAAATCCATAAATGATTATAAAAAGTAGTGGATAAAATCTAAAAATTTACTTAAATTATTGTAACTTAAATTAGAACATTTTTTTTTATTATAACAAATTGTCAAAATATTTTAGTTGATAATATTGCACAAAAAAATTGTTTTCTTATAAGTATATAAAAATTTCATTAAGCTATAGTAAAGTAATCACCATTTTGTGCTCCACTGCAACTGTGATGCTGATTAGGTATGGGTAAATTGGAATTCAAATTAGAGTGCTGTAAGCCAACACAATTCAAAGAACTTGTAATATCTATAAAAATCCATAAATGATTATAAAAAGTAGTGGATAAAATCTAAAAATTTACTTAAATTATTGTAACTTAAATTAGAACATTTTTTTTTATTATAACAAATTGTCAAAATATTTTAGTTGATAATATTGCACAAAAAAATTGTTTTCTTATAAGTATATAAAAATTTCATTAAGCTATAGTAAAGTAATCACCATTTTGTGCTCCACTGCAACTGTGATGCTGATTAGGTATGGGTAAATTGGAATTCAAATTAGAGTGCTGTAAGCCAACACAATTCAAAGAACTTGTAATATCTATAAAAATCCATAAATGATTATAAAAAGTAGTGGATAAAATCTAAAAATTTACTTAAATTATTGTAACTTAAATTAGAACATTTTTTTTTATTATAACAAATTGTCAAAATATTTTAGTTGATAATATTGCACAAAAAAATTGTTTTCTTATAAGTATATAAAAATTTCATTAAGCTATAGTAAAGTAATCACCATTTTGTGCTCCACTGCAACTGTGATGCTGATTAGGTATGGGTAAATTGGAATTCAAATTAGAGTGCTGTAAGCCAACACAATTCAAAGAACTTGTAATATCTATAAAAATCCATAAATGATTATAAAAAGTAGTGGATAAAATCTAAAAATTTACTTAAATTATTGTAACTTAAATTAGAACATTTTTTTTTATTATAACAAATTGTCAAAATATTTTAGTTGATAATATTGCACAAAAAAATTGTTTTCTTATAAGTATATAAAAATTTCATTAAGCTATAGTAAAGTAATCACCATTTTGTGCTCCACTGCAACTGTGATGCTGATTAGGTATGGGTAAATTGGAATTCAAATTAGAGTGCTGTAAGCCAACACAATTCAAAGAACTTGTAATATCTATAAAAATCCATAAATGATTATAAAAAGTAGTGGATAAAATCTAAAAATTTACTTAAATTATTGTAACTTAAATTAGAACATTTTTTTTTATTATAACAAATTGTCAAAATATTTTAGTTGATAATATTGCACAAAAAAATTGTTTTCTTATAAGTATATAAAAATTTCATTAAGCTATAGTAAAGTAATCACCATTTTGTGCTCCACTGCAACTGTGATGCTGATTAGGTATGGGTAAATTGGAATTCAAATTAGAGTGCTGTAAGCCAACACAATTCAAAGAACTTGTAATATCTATAAAAATCCATAAATGATTATAAAAAGTAGTGGATAAAATCTAAAAATTTACTTAAATTATTGTAACTTAAATTAGAACATTTTTTTTTATTATAACAAATTGTCAAAATATTTTAGTTGATAATATTGCACAAAAAAATTGTTTTCTTATAAGTATATAAAAATTTCATTAAGCTATAGTAAAGTAATCACCATTTTGTGCTCCACTGCAACTGTGATGCTGATTAGGTATGGGTAAATTGGAATTCAAATTAGAGTGCTGTAAGCCAACACAATTCAAAGAACTTGTAATATCTATAAAAATCCATAAATGATTATAAAAAGTAGTGGATAAAATCTAAAAATTTACTTAAATTATTGTAACTTAAATTAGAACATTTTTTTTTATTATAACAAATTGTCAAAATATTTTAGTTGATAATATTGCACAAAAAAATTGTTTTCTTATAAGTATATAAAAATTTCATTAAGCTATAGTAAAGTAATCACCATTTTGTGCTCCACTGCAACTGTGATGCTGATTAGGTATGGGTAAATTGGAATTCAAATTAGAGTGCTGTAAGCCAACACAATTCAAAGAACTTGTAATATCTATAAAAATCCATAAATGATTATAAAAAGTAGTGGATAAAATCTAAAAATTTACTTAAATTATTGTAACTTAAATTAGAACATTTTTTTTTATTATAACAAATTGTCAAAATATTTTAGTTGATAATATTGCACAAAAAAATTGTTTTCTTATAAGTATATAAAAATTTCATTAAGCTATAGTAAAGTAATCACCATTTTGTGCTCCACTGCAACTGTGATGCTGATTAGGTATGGGTAAATTGGAATTCAAATTAGAGTGCTGTAAGCCAACACAATTCAAAGAACTTGTAATATCTATAAAAATCCATAAATGATTATAAAAAGTAGTGGATAAAATCTAAAAATTTACTTAAATTATTGTAACTTAAATTAGAACATTTTTTTTTATTATAACAAATTGTCAAAATATTTTAGTTGATAATATTGCACAAAAAAATTGTTTTCTTATAAGTATATAAAAATTTCATTAAGCTATAGTAAAGTAATCACCATTTTGTGCTCCACTGCAACTGTGATGCTGATTAGGTATGGGTAAATTGGAATTCAAATTAGAGTGCTGTAAGCCAACACAATTCAAAGAACTTGTAATATCTATAAAAATCCATAAATGATTATAAAAAGTAGTGGATAAAATCTAAAAATTTACTTAAATTATTGTAACTTAAATTAGAACATTTTTTTTTATTATAACAAATTGTCAAAATATTTTAGTTGATAATATTGCACAAAAAAATTGTTTTCTTATAAGTATATAAAAATTTCATTAAGCTATAGTAAAGTAATCACCATTTTGTGCTCCACTGCAACTGTGATGCTGATTAGGTATGGGTAAATTGGAATTCAAATTAGAGTGCTGTAAGCCAACACAATTCAAAGAACTTGTAATATCTATAAAAATCCATAAATGATTATAAAAAGTAGTGGATAAAATCTAAAAATTTACTTAAATTATTGTAACTTAAATTAGAACATTTTTTTTTATTATAACAAATTGTCAAAATATTTTAGTTGATAATATTGCACAAAAAAATTGTTTTCTTATAAGTATATAAAAATTTCATTAAGCTATAGTAAAGTAATCACCATTTTGTGCTCCACTGCAACTGTGATGCTGATTAGGTATGGGTAAATTGGAATTCAAATTAGAGTGCTGTAAGCCAACACAATTCAAAGAACTTGTAATATCTATAAAAATCCATAAATGATTATAAAAAGTAGTGGATAAAATCTAAAAATTTACTTAAATTATTGTAACTTAAATTAGAACATTTTTTTTTATTATAACAAATTGTCAAAATATTTTAGTTGATAATATTGCACAAAAAAATTGTTTTCTTATAAGTATATAAAAATTTCATTAAGCTATAGTAAAGTAATCACCATTTTGTGCTCCACTGCAACTGTGATGCTGATTAGGTATGGGTAAATTGGAATTCAAATTAGAGTGCTGTAAGCCAACACAATTCAAAGAACTTGTAATATCTATAAAAATCCATAAATGATTATAAAAAGTAGTGGATAAAATCTAAAAATTTACTTAAATTATTGTAACTTAAATTAGAACATTTTTTTTTATTATAACAAATTGTCAAAATATTTTAGTTGATAATATTGCACAAAAAAATTGTTTTCTTATAAGTATATAAAAATTTCATTAAGCTATAGTAAAGTAATCACCATTTTGTGCTCCACTGCAACTGTGATGCTGATTAGGTATGGGTAAATTGGAATTCANAATATCTAAAAACCAATTAATGATTATAAAGGTTGTGCAATAATAAAGGGTATTAATATTCACAATAGATTTATTTTACCTAATTTTAGAAATAACATTAATTTAATGAATAATTTAGTTAAAATTAATATTAAAAATTTTGAACACAGCCATTTCTCTAATGTTTTTATATTTAATATATAAGTCTGTGAAAGATATTCATTTTCTCATATACCTCAGTTAGAGAAGCAGAAGTATTTTAATATTTTGTCAAACAAACGGAAAATATTTATTGATAAAGAGACAAATTTCATACTCGAGTATATCAACATTTAGCTAAGTAAGCATTAATAAATTATAGATTAGATCAATATTTCTCCACAACATTTTTAAAAAACCCAATAATGAAACCTTTGTAGCAATATATTAAGGGTTATATATCAAATAAAAAAATAATCACCATTTCCTTCATTATGGTAGTTTTTAAGTTGATTAAAAGCAGATGAATTCTCATTCAAACCAGAGTAATTTAACCCATCATGGTCCATAGGTCCTCCAAAGTTATCTATGAAGCAGTAATAATTTAAAATACAATATAAATACAAACAATAAGACAAACGACCAAGTGTAAAAATAAGTAAAATCCATAAAAAAAAACCCATAAATTACACAATTATTGGAAATGAAATTCAAATATATTTTAGTAAAAAAAAAAGGTGGAACAGACACAATGAAATCATATTTTGAACAAAATATATGGTCATTAGTTACATATCAATTAAGCACATTATTGTTAAAAGTAGTTTTTTTCACATTTACTCTCCTCCCAACTGAGCTAAGTAAATGTGATTGATTGATGCAGCTCTTATATGCTATTTGGAACATAATAATTATATTATTATAGTATTTCAAAACTATGAAGATATTCTTAGCAGTTTACCTAGCAGTAGTAAATTCAATTTTCTTGAAGAATTAAAAGGGATAACATGAAATAAAGACTGATCTTAATCTTCCTTCCACTATACCATAAAACCATAAGCAATTGCCTGTACAGAATGATACACAGTATGTAACATACACTATCTGAGTTCACTTTATCATTAACTTCCACAAAATTCTAAAAATTGACACAAATTTCTTTGCTTGTTTCTTTTAACAATGTCAGCATTGCAATATATTGTACTGTTGATCAAAAGTGCTATAAAATATTCTGAAACCTATGTGAAATTATTTCATTATAATTTTTATTCAAGCCATTGCATGAATTGTATATATAGTATCCAGTAAAAATTTTCCAATCATATTTATGAATATCAAGCCTCGATATTTTACAGGATAGTTCTTATCTCTCTTTAAAACATACCAATAATGAAGATACAGAGAATAAAGGCTGATTCTTTAGTGCTTTTTTTCATATGTAACTAGATATTGAAGGATTTTGAGACCCAAGCTGTTATACTTATAAACTTATAATGTATGTATAATATAAACAAATTATAAAATTTGTTAGACAAACTTATAATGTCTCTACACCATCCCTGTCCAACAACTCAAAAATCTAGTCAAGGGGGTGCTGGAGCAGCTTCAATGATCAATTCGCCTACCTTCTCTGAACTCATTATTTCTTCAAGCCTTTCCATGCCTACAAATATGGAGGAGTAGAAGAAAAAGTTAGAGGAGGATATGGATGGCGGACCCCACAAAACTACAAACAATATCTGAGTTCTACTCAAAATTGAACCGCGAGATAACAAAAATGTTAATACATCATAATATATATTCACCATATATTGTCATTGCCTTAAAATCAAAAGACAATAATAATTCAATAACCTCATTCTAGTATCGGTTCACACTCCTCTTCAAAATTAGAACCATTTATCCAATTAAGATAATTTATTATATTATCAATAGTTAAATGTTTCATTTGAAGTCCAGAATTGAAATTAACTTAATTCTCAGAATGCACCTAAACCAGCTACCTCACTTTTATAGTATTAGGGTCCTTCCAAATCTAAATTGGTGGCTCTAAAAAGTATGCTTTCCCTAATACATTCATTCATTTTATATCAGTCATGGTCAGACTCAGCTTTGACTCATTCCATATTTTCCAGCATTTTTGTACTGCAATCATTAGAAATTTTTCATTTTTCGACAGCATTATTTTGTAAACAACGCACACACATGGACACAAATATATACTTTCATTATACCTTGGAAAAAAAAAAAATCAACATAATTCAACAAAATCCAGGCTTTTATTCTCATTTCCCAATTTTTAAAAATAGGATATAGCTTGATTTTTAAAGTAATTTCCTAATTCATTTTCAATAGATAATTGAGTTTTAATGTGAACTTAACTTTTTTCCTAATAAATTATTAAAAATTGTATTTCTTATTTGAATTTAAATAATAGTAAAAATTAATGTTAAATAATCACCACTTTGAGTTCCAATATAATTGTATTGCTGCTTAGGTATGAACATGTTTGGATTGGAATTAAAATAACTTGACCCATTGAACTCCAAAGGTCTTCCAATACCTGTAAAAAGTAATTAAATTACTGCAAATGAGTATACTAAACTACTACTGTCTATACAGAAAAATGAACAAAAAATAAGAACATTAATGTAAAGAAAAAGAAATTAAAATCAATTTAATATTGAATATTATTTAAAATAAAATATATCTCATTTGGACTTGCTTTGCAGAAAGATTTTAAAATTTCTGAATTTAGAATTCAACCTAACCTTACAGAATCAATAAAAAAATTAATAAATAAGCAAAAAAAAAAANTAATATCTATAAAAATCCATTAATGAATATAAAAGGTAGTGGATAAAATCTAACAAATATACTAAAATTATTGTAACTTAAATTATAACATTATTTTTATAACAAATTGTCAAAATAGTTTAGTAATTAATATTAAAACAAAATATTGTCTTCTTATAAGTATACAAAAATTTCATTAAGCTATAATAGTGTAATCACCATTTTGTGCTCCATTGCAACTGTGATGCTGATTAGGTATGGGTAAATTGGAATTCAAATTAGAGTGCTGTAAGCCATCACGATTCAAAGAACTTGTAATATCTATAAAAATCCAATAATGATTATAAAAGGTAGTGGATAAAATCTAACAAATATACTCAAATTATTGTAACTTAAATTAGAACATTATATTTATAACAAACTGTCAAAATATTTTAGTAATTAATATTGCACAAAAAAGTTGTCTTCTTATAAGTATATAAAAATTTCATTAAGCTATAGTAATGTAATCACCATTTTGTGCTCCATTGCAACTGTGATGCTGATTAGGTATGGGTAAATTGGAATTCAAAATAGAGTGCTGAAATCCAATACGATTCAAAGAACTTGTAATATCTATAAAAATCAATTAATGATTATAAAAGATATTATAAAAGGTAGTAAGTAAAACATAGTGCACCAAAATTTGTCTTCTTATGAGTATATAAAAATTTCATAAGCTATAGCAAAGTAATCACCATTTTGTGCTCCATAGCAACTGTGACGCTGATTAGGTATGGGTAAATTGGAATTGAAATTAGAGTAATGTAAGCCTTTTACATCATGATCCAAAGGATTTGCAATACCTACAAAAATCAATTAATGATTATAAAGGTTATACACGAAGGCGAGTAGACCAATAGTGAAGGGTATTCATATTAACAATAGATTTATATTACCTAATTTTAGAAATAATATTAATTTAATGAATAATTTAGTTAAAATTATATAAAAACAAAAAAAAATCATTTCTTTAATAAAATTATTAAGCCAACTTTGTACAAAAAGTTTTTTTAGACGAAGTTAATTAGTATGTAACTTGGTTAACCTAATTCAACTTTTCCACACTATAACTGCAAAAAGCTAAGGGGAAAAAAGCTATAAATTAATTCTTAACCATTTCTTAAATTTTTTTTTTTTAAATTCTCATTAGTAAATAAAAGTCTTACGAAGTTAAAGGAATTGTGATGCTGATTAGAAATAGGCAAATTGGAATAGAAATTAGAGTAATGTAAGCCACCATGTTCAAGGAATTTGTAAGATCTATAAAAATCCATTAATGATTATAAAATAGTGGATAAAATTTAACATATATACTCAAATTATTGTAACTTAAATTAGAACATAATTTTTATAACAGATTTTCAAAAAAAATAAAAAAAAGTAAAAATATTGCAGAATATAAATTTTTAAAAACACAAATTTCGGTTGGGTTCGGTCAAGGTTGGTTTGTATCCAAAAAATACAATTTAAAAAATGTGTATTTTTTATTATCTGCTGAGATTTTGGCTTACATTGTAAGCTGAATTTTTACATTTTATATTACAATTTTTACATTCTACATTACAATTTTACATTTAAATTAATAAATTAAATTTAAATTGACCAAACTCAAACAAAATTCATCTATCTATAATCTCTACAATCAAAAACTCTTCATTTGATCTAGATTAATAACATTTAAAAAAAAAACTTTATAAGTGTAATGTAGGGTTATCAAGAATTTTTTGAGAGATCTATTTTTTTTTTTTCCAGTGAATAATTGAAAATTAGGTACAAATTATTTTTGAACTATTTCTTTAAAATTTACCAAAAAAAAAAAAAGTCTTCTTATTAGTATATAAAAATTGCATTAAGTTATAGTAATCACCATTTTGTGCTCCATTGTAACTGTGATCCTGATTAGGTATGGGTGAAATGGAATTGAAATTAGAGTAATGTAAGCCATTTTGATCCAAAGGATTCGCAATATCTAAAAACCAATTAATGATTATAAAGGTTGTGCAATAATAAAGGGTATTAATATTCACAATAGATTTATTTTACCTAATTTTAGAAATAACATTAATTTAATGAATAATTTAGTTAAAATTAATATTAAAACAATCTAAAAAAAAATCATTTATTAAAAGAAATTCAAAGCTCTTTAAGCACAAAAAAAATAAGGTTTTTTTTTTTTTTCATACCTTTGACCCTATTACATAAGTTGAATTTGTTAGAATCCTTTATGTCCACAATAGAATTCTAATCAATAGAGCAAAGGTTGCTAGATATTTAATTGTATCAAATCAGATGTTACATTGATGATATCTATTAGGGGTTCCAAGTCTTCTAAACAAAGAATCAAACCTTTTTAAAAATGGTAACTACTTTCCAAAAGTAATTAAAGTCCATTTAGAAATTTAAAAAGCAATTTGGGGGAAAAATAACAATAAAGTGGGCCACAATGGTAGTTTAGTATTCACATTACCACTGTCAAAAAAAAGGATTGCGAGTAACAGAAAATTAATTACTGTACTTCCTCTACTTTAAGTAATGAAAAATAAATTAATGACTAAAAGAATAATACAGATAAAATAAAAAAATGTTAATATCAATATTATATTTATTTTAAATTAATATTAAAAATTTTGAACACAGCCATTTCTCTAATGTTTTTATATTTAATATATAAGTCTGTGAAAGATATTCATTTTCTCATATACCTCAGTTAGAGAAGCA
>KZ807246.1:76489-110257 GCA_000696205.2 Oncopeltus fasciatus
ATTATCAGGGTTTCTACCATAATAAATAAGCAAAAAAAAAAAAAAGTTTATCAATAAAAATAAATTATTGAAAAGAATTTTTAAAAATCTACTTTTTCAACTTCCAAGCTATATTGACAAGCAAAAAAGAAAAAATGAAGAAGCACCCTTGTAATAATTAGGATTTAATATTTGTTTAAGCAATAGCTTAAAAAACTACACATACACGCACACATGCACAAACGCACATACACTCGCACCCACGCATGCGCACAAATACACAAACTATCACTTTATCATTTATTATTCCACTATATCACTTTATTGTTTTCAGCATAAGTTTCTTATTTTCATGCATATTTTTGGGTTAAAACGTAAACAAATGACCAGAGCAGTGAAAAAATTACCAAATGTTCCTGATGAGTGTTTGGGATTTTGAGTTTGAAATGTTTAAATTAACTAAAAATGAAGTAAATAAATAAAATATAGATGAGAAAATGTTATCCTTCTCAGATTAATGAAATGATAAAACTAAAACATTTGATTATGCCCATAAAAGTATTGAATTAAAACAAATTAAATACAAAAGAAATCAAAAGTAGGGACACAAAATATAAAGGAATAATTAGTCTAAATATGAGTCAAATTTCTAATAAGGTTGATGCGAGAAAAGATGACTTCTACTCTAAAAGACCACAATTGCAGATTGAAATTCCAAAAAGGGGAAATATTTACTATTAAAGGATCGCAGAAGCACATTCTGGCTTCATATCTTCTTTCACCATACCTTCTTACAAGGGAGACAAATAGTAATAAACTATAAACAAATAATAATAAATAGATAAAAGAAAATTATAAACAAATGAATCAATTTGGGAGTCACTACTTAAAGAAGGGACTATCACAAATTAATAAAGAAGAATGATAATAAATATGAATTAATGAATGGTTATAAGAAAATGAGCCTACGTCTATTTTAAGAAGCTGATTTAAACAATATTATACTTATATTGCTTGTACTAAACTAAAACTATAACAAAACAAAGTTAGCCTAAAAATTTTTAAAGCTTGCACACAAGCTACTTGGTATTTCAAATTTACTGCATGCATGTAGAAACTTTTAGAAAGTATTAAATGAAATACAGGATAAGAACACAATGTATAATAATCATAACAACTATAATATATATTTTGCTAACACCCGAAGATAAGAGATATTTCTTATTTCTAAACCACTTTTCTAAATATTCCAAAATAAAGTAATATTTTCCATTCTTGTACTTAAAATAGTCGAAGTTATAATAAAATTACCTCTTTTTGTTCCATTGTAAATGTGATTGCGATTACCTAAAGACGAATAGGCATTGCCATTAGAGTAACTCATACCACCATGTTCCCAAGGTCGTGAGATACCTACAAAAATCAAATTATGATAAAACATTGTTTAATTATATCAGATATAAATGTTAAGACAAAAGAATGAATATTTTTAGAGAAAATAAAATAAATTAATATTTTTAGAGAAAATGTAAGAAATGAATATTTTTAGGGAAAAAGATTAAGATTTAGGAAAATAAAACATATTTTATTTAACATAAAACTTAGGCCACCAGTTTAGCCGAGGAGATCCTTTTTGTGGGTTCAAGTTTCGTCCTGGAGAATCCTTTATTGGGAAATAAAAGATTGTCCTTCCAGGTCATAATACTTAATAATACTCTTAAATATATGTAATTATAAGCTTCTTAGAATACCACAATACATTTTTAACAATTCCTATTAAGTAAGGTAAAATCAAGTATTTATGTATTTTTGAGCCAAAATCACTATTTTTTAAATACTACAGTCCACCCCTCATTCTGCTTCATGATTATTTTATTTTAATTATATTTCAACATCAATGTTTGAATAACTTTTAATTTAGTTTATATTTTTCATATTAATGAGCAGCAGGGAGGAAAAACATTGTGTTTATGCCTTCCTTAAAGTATCCCTGACTGCATTTCTATGGAAATAAAATGTTTCAAAAATAATTGTTTACATATCTTAAGAAATCATTGAAAATTTTTGTCCTTAATTGCATGAGTCAAATAATCACATTCATTTTTAAACTAAAAAAGATATTATTTCATATTTTTATGTCAAAAATTACAAATTGTTTGGACTACAGTTACATAATCACCATTTTTTGCTCCATTGTAATTGTGATGCTGATTGGGTAAGGATGGATCTGCAATGAAACAAGAGTAACTTGTCCCATTATGCTCCCAAGGTCTTGAGACATCTACAAAAATTAAATGATAAATTTCTTGAAAAAGCTTATTTAAGACCAATCATAAAAAAAAGAGTAGAAATTAATCAAAAGGAGAGTTTTTTTACTGTAGATATAATTATTAGATGATTTTAGTTGGGGTTCGGTCAAGGTAGATAAAAAAAACATTTCTCAAGAGCCTTAATTTATTATTTAAACTAAAATTTTCAAACATCCCACTAAATTGTTGGATGTGCTGATAAGAAAACCCAACTTTACACCAGAATTTATATTTTTGTTTTAAAAGAAGCTGAGCATTTCAGAACTTATAGTCATGACTTCGGAACCTAGAAACCTTTAAGATATGCTTAAAGATGGAGTCTATTCAAAAATACAATCAGCACAAGATGTTTAAATTTAACTTATTTCAACAAGAAAAACCTTGAACTTAACTAATTACAATTATTAATGAGGGTTTGAGTGACTAAAAATTTACAATTGTCACCGATTTCAGAGGTAAAATAAATTCTATCATTGGACTTAGCGAAATTTAGTTCTCGAGAGTTTCACACCTAGTACAATAGATACAAAGTTTCATGCACAAATATGAAAAAGAATTTCTTTTCGGTTAATTCAAAGGAGATTTTGTCAAGATCATTCTATCTGGCTAATAAAAAAAGGAATACTTTTAGGTCTTTCATTAATTAAATTAAAATTTTTTTTTTCATATTTAAAACAAAAAACTTTTTGAAGGGGAGTGGTTTAGTTCATTCAATAGAAACTTCTCAGCAAATCAGATATTAGGTCAGTCGTTTTTTTTTTTTTTTTTGTTTTTTTGTTGTTTTTTTTTAATATGGGCAGAAATATTAAATAATTTGATCTTAAATCTAAAAAGAAAATTGACAAGAAAAGTTAAGCTGGTTTATTCTAGCCTTAATAAGTAGGAGAGGAAGAACATGATAATGGCACTCAATAATCCTAGTTGTATTCTTTATCTGTTAAATTCAAAGTATATTTTTTTCATGAACTTATTTTCCTATTTACGTTTTTGAGAAAGTTCAACTTTATGACAAGCCAGAAAACTGAAGGCCTATTGCAAATATTTGTAAGTTCTTTAAGCTGTAAATGACTCATTCCTACAAGCGGCAAGTGATTACTAATCAACAGGTAGGCATTAGATGTCATAGGAACACTGTAGAGCTGGTGGTTTACCTCTCCCGTGAAATTAAGATTGGCTCCACAGAAGGCAGAGTATGGTTTTTGTCTTTGTGGACTTATTAGCTGCCTTTGATAAAGTATGGAGAGAAGTGGATTGACAAAAATTAGGGGTACTCTCATAAAAGGAAATATGTATTTAGTATGTGTTCATTTTTAGTTCAAAGATTTGTAAGGATAGGATAGAATGGATGAGTTTCTCCTCACAAGCACACAATGAAGAGGGTCTCTCAAATAGCTGTACTGTGTTCTAATTTTATTCAGCCTTAAGATAAAAAAAAGTGATAGTTACCCTCAAAGCCATTTCTGGGATTTGATCCTTTTTTTTTTAATAAGTCATCAATTTAGTGTTTTGGGCTACAAGATGTAATAGTAAACCCATCAAATTTTGCCTTAATTTGGCCATGGAGGCACTAAGCCAGTGAAAGGTAGAAAACAACTACAACGTTAATATGTACAAAACTGAAAACAAATTTTACCTCTCAACAAAACAGCAACTCATTAATACACATAGCTACTATAACAAAAACTGATTCAGTTAAATATCTTGGTATACTCATATGTATATGAAATTCCATAGGTCAATAAAAAGTATACTAGTTTTGTATAGGTGGTTTATTGAGCATATCAAGAACCAGTGAGACTTGAAAAATTCCTCCAAAAGTCATGTCAGTATAAAAATGTAAATAGATGAATACCCATAAGTTTTCCTTCAGGAAAAATAATCAACATTAAACTTGTTCAGCTTTAGTATTTTTTTTTAATGCATTATTCAGCTCCTTGATTTTGGCAGATCAAAAGATAAGTACCCAAGTCACAATGTAAGAATTCCAAAAATAAAATTCTATAATTAACTTACTAATTCCTTGCTCATAAGATGTGGGTTCTTGATGAGATAAGCCTGAATCTGCAAAAGGATAACTCTGTATTTCACTAACTGCTGGTATATATTTATAAGGTTCTATGTCATTTGAGCGATCAACAGAAGAATAATTCTGGACTGTTGTATCTTGAGGTAGAGTCTGGCCCCCATATGGATTATAGTACATTTCACTCCTTGGTCTCAAATCACCTAAAATAAATAAAACTATGAAATAAATGACAAGGCACACATGAGCCCCTAACAATGGGTCACTGACACAGTCAAGGGCTGATGAAAACAAAATCTTGTTTAGATGAAGTTTTTAAATTCAATTAATAGCACAGCTTTGTAGATTGAACTTCAGGCAAAAATAAAAAATAAAATAAAATGGTGTTAAAATAAATAAAAATAAGTAGGTATTATTACTTAATAAATCATAAAATCTTATTTCCACTCAAAATTAAAACAATTTAAATAAGATTTAATCAGCACAACTACAATGAAGTTTTTTAATTTCAAGCTTCCACTTGAAATTAAAAATTGCAGTAATTACATCTTATGATTTTAAAATATTTAGAGTACATTACATTCCATATTACATAAATCAGGTGCAATTAAAGTCAATATACTTCTAGTAGGGTTTCCCATAAATTTTCAAGCCATTAGAGACTTTCTTAAGAATAAACATTATATATAAATATATATATATATAAAGACATTATTCTTGAAATTTTGTACTCCAAAAACTAAAAGTGATGAAAAAATAAATTAGTAACGCAATTTCTACTCAGAACTGAAAAATTCTGGAGCATTATCCACTCAATATTGTGTAAATTAGGAAAAGTGTGTTCTAAATGATTAAATTTGAACTTAATAATAGATTTAAAATGTTATACACATTAAAAGAAAAATGTACAAAGGTTTCACAAATTAATTAATATACCTATTTTGACTTTATTACAATATAAAATCACTGTAAATTTAAATCATGCCAATACAGCATCGAAAAACCTTAAGTAAATTTCAGTCAAATTCAGAGTGATTCACAAGAAATATTTATATTTAAAAAAATACTTTAATGAAAAAAAAAAAAAAATTAAATCTGGTATGGTTTTTATTTAGGAGGTTTCACATTATACATTTTGCAAAAAAAAAAAAAAAAAAAAAAAAATTAAAATAGTTGAAAATTAATAGTAATGATTGAAATTGAGTTTTAAAAACTAAAACAAGTTTTAACAACAACACTGAGAAAAAAAATAAAACTAAGGAGTACTAGCATTTTAGTAGTCTATAAAGCATTTGCTAAGCACTACAGATATTAATTTTCAATGCCATATAAACCTCATTCACCTCTTTCCTTTTTTAATAATGTGGGCTAATAGTCTAGATTCAACAAGAAAAAGAATTAGAAGATTTCAAGCATAATACATAAAAATTAGATGCTCTTCCAATATAATTCCATCTCTTTATATGACTTTATTTCTAATTAATTGCACAAAACATCGATTACACAAAATAAGCTCCATTCATAAAATTTCCAAAAAAAAAATTAGTAGTGCAGGTTAACAGGTAAGTAAATTAGATTAAATAAATCTTAATCGTTAAGTATGAATATTTTCAATAAATCTTCATTCAATTCTAATCAATTATCCACTTTGTTATTCAGATAAAATCCATAATTGTTTTATTGAATACATAAAATTCAAATATAATTATTTAATAACTACAATTTTCTAACTTTTTTAAGTGAGAAAATCACTTAGTTTAAGCAGCTCCTGTTCTATGAATTTTTCCTTGCAATTTTTTAAAACTCTTTCTAGGTATAATTTTAAATTAACATTGAAGCAAAAGTTTGGAACAGTTTCCTATAGTTAATAATTAGGGAGAAGGAGACCCCTAAAACTCACACTTACACTTATTCTTTAATTACACTTCACTCACACTTATACTTCCCTTGCCTGATTAGGAATCAAGCAAGGGAAGTAGATTACTACAAATACAGAAAATTAGGAAACATTCAAAAGGACAGGACAACTCAACCCAAAAAGAATAAGAGGGAGGAGTTTGGCTCTCCTAGTCTCTACCCCATTTTTTTTTACTTATCAATAAATTAAAATCATAAAATAAAATTTGTTTACCCTTTTATATAAAAACTTATTTTTTTCACGGCTTTTAAAAATTAAATAAAAATAGCTCAATAGAAAAAAACACAAAAAAACAGACAATACTAATTTGACACTGACTGTTACCAGTCAGTTTAGCCTGGCTCTAACTTCCTATTGGTTGCGGGCTTCCTAAAAACAACCCTACTTTATGGTTTTACATTTATACTGTTATGAAAAACCAGAGATCTGACTCTGGAAGCCAGAAAAACGGACTCTACCCCCTAGATGGATGATATAAAAAAATTCCCCCGTTACTCAAGTACATTATTATCCAAAGGATTTTTAGTATATCACAAAAAGTTGATACATACATCAACACTTGTCCCAATTTTTTATTTTTGTGGAGCTTTACTGTGCCATCAATTAAAGACAGTTAAATGCTTTTCCTGATTCCCCTCATTTATTCATTATTTGAAATATTACCAATTAAAAGACTATGTCAGCATTTGTTTTGCTGACTACAAGAAAGCTCAAAGGAATCACTAGCTGTAACAGAGGTTTTAAATACATACTCTTCAGAATTCCAGCTTTTTTGCATCATTATTATTAATTAAACTATTGAAACAAAAAAATATGATGTATAAAACTAACACAATACTCAAGAACGACTGATAGAGATAGAAACGTATTATGTTCACGAAAGTCACTATTAGCTTACTATAAGATAATTACATATCCAGAACATGAGAAGTTCAAAAGATAACCAACTGATGAATTCTGAATACTCAGAATTCTAAAATCAAAGTTTAATTAATTATTTTAAGATTTGCATCGAAAACCCAAGTCTAACTGTAATTCATTCATAGTAGTAAGATTATATTTATGATGCTCATTTGCAAATTATTACTTATTTTCCAGAGCTATTTGCTCAATTGAAGTTAAATTATCAAGTTCAATGCAGAATTATGAAAAAAAATATGTATAAAAATATTACAATAGTTACAATTAAATGGTTCAATTACATGATAAAAATGAAATCATAGGAATTATGGAACTTAATCTTATGTCCTCATTTCCTACTTACCAATATGAGCATCCTGATATTGGGGAGAAACTGCCGGTTGATTCATAGAAGAGTTATGAGTACCAATGCCTTGGCACCATGACAAAGAAGGAATGGAATTTATATTAGCAGAATCTAATGTATACCACTCTGAATCACAATGCATAGATGTTTGTTCATCTTGGTAAACATTGTGGGCTTCATTATAACTTTCTCGTCCTTGAAGAACTTGAGTAACCAGTGATATGGTTTCTGAAGTTAAAACAGAATTTCTTTCAATATTGCTGCAGGTAGTAGAAGTAGAAGAAATAGTCATACAAGTTTCTTTTTTAAAATATTTTCGGGTACTTTCAATATTCATTCTACTGTTGGCATCTTGCATTTGACTCAAATTGTTTTGGGTGGAGTTAAATAAATCTAAACTATCACTAGAGCTTCTGAATGGTTCACTAAGGGGAATTAGAGGGTATGTAGAAGTGAGAAGCTGACTGACCTTTCTCCGTTGGATACCAGGTCTATAATCATTAATATCTCCTGTGTATCTATCCCAATTTTGAGGCACTTCATGGCTACTAGGTAAAAGAGTAGAAACTTCACGATCATAATTTGTAGATGGTTCATTAGAACGCCAACAAAAGTCATTCATACTAGAGGCCCAGTCTCGACCAGCAAAGCGAGGGTCTACCCTGGCATGCTTTTCAGGTAAAGTATGGAAATCATAACGAGTATCCATATTAACAAATTTTAAAAGTTGGACTTCTAATGAAATAACTGATGTTGGTCCGGTTCAAGTAGAAAAAATCTAAAAGAAAAAAAAAAGAAAGAAAAAAAAGAAAATAAATCCAATTTCATTCAAAATTTTCCATTATGAGCAATGTTCGAATAAAATTAACTAAATAGAATAATATAATAGAATATCATCCAGAAAAAAAAATACTGTAAGCACACTTTCAACTCTTGGCTTTACAAAAATACCATCTGATTGTTGTGAATTGACATAATACCTGTTGTAGAAAATTAAAAGAAGAACTTTATACGAACATTAAAAAATGAACTCAATTTTTTGATTAAATGTAAATTTTATTTTTTAAATCTCTATTTGACAATACAATTTAACAAGAGAAAATTTTTAAACTGGAGGGGGGGGGAGATTTCATCATTATGAAATACATTAGACAGAATTTCTCTTGGGAAATCAAACTACTCATGTTGGTACCATGACAAAAGATATGGCACTGCAGCTTCAAATCCTGCCCAAGGCAATCTTTTAAATTAGAAATATAAGAATTCCATAATCTTGAGTAGGTTATTCTCGCAGTTTCAAAGCACTGCTAACATGGCAACACTGCTTTTAGTATATTTGAAAATAAAGTTTTTTTTTTAAATATTTTGTCGTTCATTAAGTGAGTGTGTTCTTTTCCCTTCCTTTTTATAGTAGAAAGCCTCTCCCTTCATGAGCATAATTGAAAGGGAAGCTTACACTAATTAATTAAAAAAAAAAAAAGAAAAAAAGGCATTTCATATCAGCTATATGGACCTTGCCGGAAACGGAGCAGACATTCCAGTCGACCGCTGACCATACTAGTATTTTGGTATTGATGTAATGCCAATTATATTATTATAATAATTATTGGTTTTTCTAGTTTAGTTTTTAGGATATTTAGTTTTTTAGGACGGATATTCAGTTTTTAGTTTATTTAGGACGGATATTTAGTTATTGGTTTTTCCAAGTGCTTGTCAAGAACAGTAAAGTTTTTGCAACTTTATTGACTCATTGGCGCCGGAATCACTGGACCAGCGACATTCGTGTAGTAATCAGAAACCTAGTTTTAATGAAGACTAGCGCCGTACCAAACAGATAGACTCGGGGAGAACCGATGAATCGCATATTTTGCTTCAAGAATTTAGAGTAACATTGAGGTATTTTTATACCCACCTTGCTAGCTGATGACCACCTTCGTCTCTTAGGCCCCAGTAACTTCATGATAACTTGAGGTAGACTATATGTAGTATAACTTTTTTTTTTTTTTGTGGTATTTAATTCCACCTTAATTTTAAATAATTAATACAAGGAAATTGAATAAAAAATCTAAACTGTCTCAGCCAGGACTTGAAGCTGGGTTTCCTGCCATCCGGGCAAGAATTGCAATTGCACCACCGAAACAAGCCAGATAACTTATTAAATTCCCAACACACAAACGAGAGTCTAACCTACGAGAAAGACGAATACATCGCCTTATGCTCGAAGGAGCTGACATTGTCAGTTTATTATACTACTTTAGTAGTATAATAAGTTATATTTATTTTTCTCTCTTATCATTTTATAATTCTAAAATAAAGTCATCAACTTTTTTTTTTCTTTTCCTTATTTAAAGGCATGGCAACCACTGAGGGTCATTACTGCCTCATACACCATTGTCTATCATCGTTGTAGAATTTAATGTTATGCAAGATAGATATTTTTTCAAATTTTTATAATTCATTTTAATATAGTTATAATATTGATACAAAAAATCATTATTAGGACAAGAGCTCTTTAAAATTTTAATATTTTTTTTTTCTTTTTTTATTATTGTTCTACTGTAAATACTTTTAATCGTCAGTCTTAAGTATACTATGATACCATTAAACCATTTTTCTTTCAGTAGTTCTTAGTATATGAGTGCGTGACTTAATGTAATAAATGATACCAGTCTTATTGTAAGGTTTGTTGAGTCAAGTTCCCTGTCCAAGTGACAGCCAAAACCCCACCCCCCGATCACCTCCACGGTCACAGTCATTAACTTTATAATAAAGTTAACGACTATTAGTCGTTATTATTATTATATTAATTAGTATAATAAAATACTGGCCCGGGAAAGCAACTACTATCGGCGAGCCATCAGAGAAGCCATCGAAATAACCAAGAATCCGAAAAATACCAACAGAGAAGACGGATACAGACTGAGCAAAAACTGGAAACCAGCGCTAATTGACAAGAGGATCCAATCAATCAGTAACCAGCCACCTGACTACTCCAGAGACCAGCCGCCAGAACACAGTATCAACCAATGGGAAGGCAGGCTTCGCCCAAGGACCAGACCGCGCCGGGATTATACACCACCTGGTGTATAAAACATGGTTATTCTCTTTTCAGCCCTGAAGAAGCCATCACATGATGTGCGAAAGCTCGGCAAATAACAACAATTTGACACGGTCCAACCCGGAAGAAGAAACGGTAAAAACAACAACAACAACAACAACAAAGTTAACGACTTTATTAGAACTTTAGTTAGGGAATATTTTTTAATGTTTAAGAAAATTACTAACAGATAACGAAAACAAGACCATTAACAAAATTACTTTTACTCCATGATTATAAAGAAGATTACGATCATATAACCAACCACATTGGTGGTATTCCATAAGATCTAATTTACTTTACCGAAACAGTAATTGCTGTATTCGCCACAATTTGCTCTGAGACTAATGTACTCAGGATTTAAAACCATGCAAGGCGATTAAGTAAAGTAAAATCTAAACTAACCAAAACCTTTAGTTATACTTGGTAAACTTTTGATCTTCCTAATGAACTCTTTTAAGGATTTTAAGTCTTTCTTATCAGATACTGCCTTACAGTTCTCCTATGGAATGTTAATGGCATACAAAACCTAAATATTAATTTAGTTGTGGTTTATTATCCCACGAAAATTTTAAACAATTAGTGAGAGGGAATAGAATAAAAAAATCCATCTGTCCCAGCCAGGACTCGAACCTGTATCTCCTGCTTTCCGGGCCGGTATGCTTCCATTACACCACTGGGACAATCTATATAACTCACTAAGTTCCCAACACACTAACTAACCCACGAGAAAGACTAATACATCGTCTTATGCTCGAAGGAGCTGACATTGTCCAGCTATTTATCGACTCTCGTTATTTACTTTTTTGTTTTTTGTTGACCAATTGACATTACTTCTCGACGATAAAAATGTTGATGTCACATAAATACCAGAAAAAAAAGCGTTTTGCCTTATGTCATGTAAATTCACTAATATACCAGGGTACAGAACTTATAGGACCAACCACCAAGACAGAAAATCCCTTGTTGGAACAGCCCTTCTAATTCCCCACTCCCATCACCTGGTTCTCTCTCATCCCAAGTTACATCAAGCTTTCCCACGGATACTGCTGACTGCCTACATCTTCACTTTTCTACTATATAAACCCAGCCATTTTCTGCAATATTGGCTTTCGCTCTCTGATGTTCTGCCAGTCATTATGACCATGTAGCTATTGGTAACAAAGTTACTTTTTAAAAAGCCGAATTTGTGTTCGTTATATTTAACTCCAGACCAGCCTCAATCTAATATTGTCACTTTCAACCTTCACATTGCCTATCACACTAGTAGCATTCTACTGTCCTCCTCACAAACCCATAATTTCAGCTCTGTCCAGCCAATTCTTTGGCTCCCTTCCTCGCTGCTGGAAACATTGCAAACCATCTACAATGGGGCTTCAAGACGACCAACTCCCGTGGTCTTATACTGAATTCTTCCCTTTTTTCTAAGTTATTCACAACTCTCTCCCCAAATACCACTACCTGTTGGCCTACAGATAGATACGAATATCTGATCTCATAGATTTCTTTGTTTGCTAAAGCCTACCCGCTCTGAATAACCTTTCTTTTAATCAAAATCCCGATCTTTTGTCTTATCACTATATACCATCCCAAAACCGACTCACCCGTCACTGGTTAATGTCAAACTTAATTAGGTTAGATTCAAATCCCTTTATAAAGGCTAAATTGATCTCAGAGTCGATAGATTTCTTTAAAACCCTCTCAAGAACTTGACGATGCTGTGTAATTCCTCATCTATACTATTCAGCAGTCATGTTGGACAGCATCCAAACCTTCCTTCAACAAACCTCTACATTGCAATTCGTCGAACGCCAAACCTCTTTCCATCAACATATTATTCAAGGCATGTCATAAGGCAGAGAACACGACACCCATCTGAACACCAAGCATATATAAGACAAATCCCCCTGGACTGCTACCAGAAAAATCACTCCCCAACCTTTCCTCCCCGCCGAGATGATGGCACCAGGGCAGCATAGCTATTACTATGGAAACATAGCTGAGGTCTTTGCTGGTCATCTTCAAAAAACCTTCACTGCTCACATTAATGCTGAGGACACTAAGTGCACTGGGGTAGAATTTCATTATTCTCATTCTGTTTCCACCATTCAAAGCCTTCACCCCCCTCCAAACTCACTATTTACAATACACTAATGAGACTTGGATTTATTTGTATAATAGGAGTCGAACCGTAGAGAACTACTAAACCACCCAATATAAAAAGAATCCAATCCTTCCAATCCAAAAATCTCCAGAACCATAGTTGATGCGCCCTATTACGTCTTTTTCAGTCGATACATCTTGAAATCCCTTTCGTTAAAGACACCACATCCCGCTTTAATGAATTCCGCTCTGGCCTTTCCATGCATTCCAATTCGTTACCCCAAAACCTATCCAGCATTACATCTCCTGATAATTCCAAAAAAAAAAAAAAAATTACCTCTATCCCTCATAAATGGCCCAGTCGACTGGGCCTTGTTTAGAACTCTCATGGAAGAGTCACTTGACCTCGGAATTTCTTTGAGAACCTCAGATGATCTAGATGACGCTGTACATTCCTTTAGCACAAACGTACAGCAATGCATGCATATGGCTAATCTCAAACCAAAATTTACCAAATACTCTTCTGAGTCTCAAAAACCACTCCCAGATTCGCTTAAAAAGCTCATCATAGCGAAACGCCGCGTCAAGAGCATTATTCCAAAAATATAGACACCCCTCATACCGCAAGGACTTCAACCATCTTTCCAGACTCGTAAAACAAAAATTAGGTGTTTTACGAAATGAGAAAATTAATGCCTATCTGTCTACCCTCTCAGCAGGAGACTAATTCCTTTGGATTGCTACTCGCAGAATCCTTAGGAGCCATGAAGCTTCCACTCCCTTGCGTCGAGGAGATGGTTTCTGGGCCTCTTCTGACAAAGACAAGGCCAAAATGTTTACCCAGCACCTCAAGCAAACATTTACTTCTCATACAGGTCCCTTAGACCTGCCCAATGCCGCGGAGACTGAGGAGTTCATGGACATGCCATTTCCTACGTCCTTGCCACTCAAGGCAGTAACACCTTCCGAGGTGAAGTATATAATCTCTCATCTGCCTAAACGCAGTATAATCACCCGGATATGATTTAATCACCGGCCAAATTCTCCGTAATCTTCCCAAGAAGGCAATTCTATTCTTGACCTACATTTATAATTGCATATTCAGAACTACCCACTTTCCTCTCCTCTGGAAATATTCTGATATAATACTATTATTATTATGATATAATACTATTTCACAAACCTGGAAAATCACCACATAACCCCTCATCCTATGTCCTATAAGTCTCCTTCCTACACTTTCTAAGGTTTTTGAAAAAATACTGTTAAAATGAATGATGCTTTACATTTAACCCTTCAATATTTTCCCAAATCATCAGTTTGGCTTCAGAACCATCTGTCCAGCAAGTGTTTCGCGTCGTAGACTACATCTCCTCTTCCCTTGAGCGCAAAGAGTACTGCCCAGGAGCTTTTTTGGATGTTTCCCAAGCATTTGATAGAGTCTGGCACAGTGAACTTCTGTTTAAACTGAAATCCATACTTCCTAGTAACACTTAACTTATCCTTAAGTCTTACTTTTCCAACCGTTTCTTTATGGTTCGGCAAGGATTAGATTTATTTACCGTTTCTTCTTCCGGGTTGGACCATGTAAAATTGTTGATATTTGCCGAGCTTTCGCCTTGCATGGTTTTAAATCCTGAGTACATTAGTCTCAGAGCAAATTGTGGCGAATACAGCAATTACTGTTTCGGTAAAGTAAATTAGATCTTATGGAATACCACCAATGTGGTTGGTTATATGATCGTAATCTTCTTTATAATCATGGAGTAAAAGTAATTTTGTTAATGGTCTTGTTTTCGTTATCTGTTAGTAATTTTCTTAAACATTAAAAAATATTCCCTAACTAAAGTTCTAATAAAGTCGTTAACTTTGTTGTTGTTGTTTTTACCGTTTCTTCTTCCGGGTTGGACCGTGTCAAATTGTTGTTATTTGCCGAGCTTTCGCACATCATGTGATGGCTTCTTCTGGGCTGAAAAGGAAGAAGCCATCACATTATGTGCGAAAGCTCGGCAAATAACAACAANATTTACCGTTTCTTCTTCCGGGTTGGACCGTGTCAAATTGTTGTTATTTGCCGAGCTTTCGCACATCATGTGATGGCTTCTTCTGGGCTGAAAAGGAAGAAGCCATCACATTATGTGCGAAAGCTCGGCAAATATCAACAATTTGACACGGTCCAACCCGGAAGAAGAAACGGTAAATACATCTGACAACCGTCGAAGCCTACGTGAACAAAGGATTAGATTACTCCGTTTTCTACCAAGTGGAAGCGGGAGTTCCTCAAGGTAGTGTGCTTAGACCTATCCTATTTATCCTGTACTCTGCTGACATCCCTACCCAACCAAGTATCCTCTTAGCTCTACTTGCAGACGACAAAGCTATCCTATCCACCCATTGACAAAGCCCTCACCATAGTTAAAACAACTGGCATATAATTGAAACACACACAACTTTACCACTAGATTCATACCTACAGACTCTCTCACTATGCTGCAATTTTGGTTACCTACTCTTCCAAAACAAATTCTACAAACAGATATCAGGATTGGCTAGGGGTAACTTTCTTGCCCCAGACATAGCTAATGTCACTTATGAAGGACCTACTTGACATAATCCTCCCTTCTTTCCCGCATAACATCTTTTTTATAAGAAAATACGTAGACGACCTCTAATTAATACTCAACCCAAACAAAGTGCCAGGAATCCTCAATTCCTTTAACTCTTACCACGCTAAAACCTTACCTGCTTAAAATTTACGATAGTACTGGAATCTAACAATCGACTCCCATTTCTTGACTGGGTGAGAAACCAAGACGGCTCCATAATAACGGACTGGTACACTAAACCTACATACTCTGGACGCCTTCTACATTTTAACTCCTCACACCCCTATCACCAAAAAATAAATTTTGCAAAAAATCTCATTTCCAGAACCCTTAACCTCTCCAACAATATATTCCACAACAAAAACAAACATTAAACACATAACAGACATTCTTAACCATAATGGTTTTCCATGGTACACAATAAACAGACTCATCAATCAATTTTATAATTCTCATTCCCTCCCCCCTCCACTCCAATTCCACATAGTGTCACTCCAATTTTCCATTCCCTACCCTATATTCCCACTCTATCAGAAAATATCAATAAAGCTCTAATTAATATCTCCCCTAAACTATGCATAAGCTCCTCTAACAACAACAAACTACAAAATTTATACACTAAATTGAAAGACCCCATCCCCGATACTGACAGATGTAACATAATTTACAAAATCCCCTGCGCCCCTCAAAATTGTACGGCAGCATATATTGGACAAACAAAGAACCCCATAAAAAGACGAATCAGTAACCATAAACATGACATTAAAAATAATAAAACCACCACAGCCCTTTCAAAACACTCTATTACTGACAAATACACTTTCAACTTTGATAAATTCACACTTCTTCCGACTGAACCAAACCTTGAGAAACTACTTTTAGCCGAGTCTATTGACATACATTTAGAACATAACCCCATTAATGACAAAATAGACAAAGACTATATTTCTTCCACATACAGTTATATTTTTCCCATCTAAACAAAAATCATAATAAGACCACCTCATTTCACTTTTTCCCTTCCAACTGTCCTACTGTGATTGTCCTGCACCTCAAGCCATTTAAACCACCTCATCCATTCCCCACTTCTATGTCCGTTTACCGTTCCTTTCCACAACGGTGAAATACAATTTTTTTATACAGATCAGTCATGATGTAGATTCAGTTGAGCACGGGTTTCTCTCTCTCCCCATCACCCTGTTTAGTATGTACACTAACGAATTTTATTAATAATTTTTTATTTACAATATGTTTAATATTCATTTTTATAAATTGAGTGCACACAGTTTTATATTTTCATTCATTAATCTTTGTTTGATTATCATACATAGACATGTTTCTATATTATTTTGTATGTTTCTCTTTCATATTCAGCCCTGAAATTCAGGCCAAAATGTTGGCTAAAATAAAAACTATTTTGGTTAAAAATGAGTTTTTAATTTCGCAACTACCATGACCGAATTCCCAACAATCCTCTCCTCATAGAACTTGACGATCAACTATTCATTCCATATATTTAATTTTTATTTATTTTTTTTTTACTTTTATTATCATTATACACTAAATATTTACTCACTTTGATTTTTTCCCCTATTATTAAATTAAAATATTAATAAAATTTCATTTCTGATTTATTTATGTATTATTATTTTATTTGTTTATTTATCTGTTTATTTCTTTAATCTCACGAACATATTCAATTTTTTATAATATCTTATATTGTAAATATTATCATCAACCAGCACATTACAAGGGTATTGCAATGTACAGAATGTATTTACTGATAAAGATCTTAGGGTGAAAAAATATAATAGCTGTCTGAATATTCTTTTAGACATGCAATTTATCAAGTCTTTAAGAAAATTATTGGAAATTATATTCAGTTGGAATGGAAATTTTTTAAAATAAAAATTGAAATGGCAGTAAAAATATAGTTCTAGCAATTTAAAAAAAAAAATGTTTTAATAGTACATCAATTTAAAAAAAAAACTAATATAAATTTTATTTAGAAAACAAATTTAATTAAAAAATACATTAATCAAGTAAACAATAATGAATGGATTCATGACACTAACATAGCAGGTTAATTCATAGTATATTTCTGCTCCTTTTCTTTGTGAACATTTAATTATTTTAAAGTAGAGTCTTTGCTATCTTGGAAGGAAAGAGTGCAGGATGATCTGTGTATAAGTGGTTTTTGAAGATCCCAGCACACACGGTTAAATGCTATAGACCAGGCAATAAGTAGAATATAAATGTATGCTTCCTCATCTCGAGGTATAGCATCAGTCGATGATATGGTGCCCTGAACTAAACTATGCAACAGGCTTGTTGGAGGTAGATCCTCAGTGTGCCACACACACTAGCAGTCAGCTAATAGATGACAGCATGCACTTGTACAGTTAACTAAGTTATAAAATTGTGAGTCCTTACTAGTGATTAGGAACTGATCAAAGCCCAGTTCAGCTTTCTGTAACTTGAGCCCAGGACATTGGCTTACAGAAAGCTGTGGTTTGTATCGCAATTCATTAAGAACATAGTTTTTGGACAATTAATAAATTTCTTATGGTGCATATGCTGTTCCTTACTTGACAGAGTATGATTTTAGTTTGTGGTTCTTTGGAATGGTATACATTCACTGTGCATGCTCATACAATAGCTTCATAAGTCAACAGACTTATTTTTATTAGTATGGGCATAATTACCTGTACAATACCAATGAGTAACAAAGAAGTAAACAGATTCATTAAACTGAAGAATTTGGTTAAAATAGTGTTTTACTTGGAAAGATAATCTTGAAGATGTAATTTCAGATGAAATACAAGGCATATTTTATATGCCTTGTCATCAAAAATTTGCAATTTAATTTTCTGAGAAACAGCATAGTAATTTTTCAGATTTTTTAGAGGGAAAAAATATAAAAATGAAAATAAAAGGAAGTAACAAAAGGAAAAAATAATAAATTACACACATCAAAACCTAGATGAATTTTACTTATATTAACTACATTGACACACTGTAAATAAATAAAGAACAAACAAATAAATTGGTGCCAAAGAATTGATCAAATGAACCAAATTGTTTATTAAAAAACATTTGTTTATACCATTTTGTGTCGATTCATATAGTGTGATTTAGTTTATTCATATGTTTTTGAATTATGTTTTTGACTATCTGTCATAGAAGACTTTCAAATTCCCTTTTACATTATAAATACTGCCAAATTTACCAATTTCCCATTGAAATTACAGAAATAAGGATTGATTAAAACCAATTTTTTTTATTAATGAATTTCTCGGATAAACTATAAAATTCAGGGTTAAAATATATCTTACTTCTTCTGCCCCCCCCCCCCCTGTACCCTAGACTAGAGGCTTTAGATTATAAGAAAAACCAGGCAGAACTATGTTCCCTTCATGCAACATAAAATATTATATTTATCCTTTCTATTAAATATATTTTTTATTTGTTTCAATTAAAGATTTTTGTAGAAAATAGTTGTAAATTGAAAGAATATTGCTATTTTAGCAAACTTAAATTAACTAACCTGAAGGGAAATTATGCAATTTACATTGGTACTGTGGCACAATTTTTTTTTAAATTTCAACAGTTCTTCAACAATCCTACCTACAATGGAGGAAAAAAAATATGGCACATACCTATTAAATATATGTCTAGACACGCTCTGGTGACCAAAATTTTCATAATAATAAAACCAAATTCGGTATTTAAGATTATTTTTGTTAACTGTTAGGTGAGTTCATTAATGGCTAAAATCATTCAGGGGGGAGAGGGTAATTGGAGTCCAGGGGGGAGACAAAAATTTAAGATCTTGGTATCTTCATTTTTATTAGCATTACGAAAAAAATATATAAAACAAAATTGGTGTAAAATGTAATTTAAAAACATTTTAATAAATATAAATAAAATAAGCACTTATTAAGAAAATGCAATTTGAGTTTTGTACAGGAGCTCTCATTTTTAAAATAATGAAACCAAATTCATATTTAGGCTTTATAAAAAGCCTTTGGCTTGTTATAAAACAAACCCTTAAAATTTTTCAGGTTTAGTTGAAAGTAAAAATTAGAGAGGGAGGGTTTCTAACCTTCTAGGAGACAATGAGAAAATATAAAATAAATTGCGGATAAACCTAGCCAAAACTGTTATACATTTTCAAGTAGAAAAATTCATGTAAAAAACTTATTCACTGCAATACTTAAACCTTTCTCAAAGTAGCAGAACAAATTTTTATAAAATTGAGGATTTTTGACCTCTCTGTGTCAATTATTGTGCCTAACTTCATATTCTTAAAGACTAGGAATCAGGTAATGAGAGGAGCAGACCCTCCTACGGGAAGGGGCCAATTGAAGGTGGCCAGCTGCATCCCCATGACACCACTCCACTTAGAAGAATCATATTTCCCAAGAAAAAGCTCTTTGATTTATCTAGGTCTGCCTGGAACCATCAATACAGTTATAAAAGTGGCTCAGCAGCAGCCCTCAGAGTGAGTTCAGATTCCGTGTCTCAGAGCATCGGGCTAGTGTGGCTCTCGGAGTGCTGTTGACAGTGAAATGTTAAGTAAGACATTGACAGTGACAATTACCAGTCAGTGTAGACAATTTAACAGGTTGTTTCGAGGTCCCTTTGTAAATAAGCATATTCAACTTATTTGTACTTACTTGTTAACTAGGTAATTTATCTTTTCTATTTACTTACTTCTTAGTTTAAGGACAGTAGATTTAATAGTTTTCTGTTATTAGTGAAATAATTATTTATTATAATAAATTAACTTCAACTTATCTCTGTATTTAATTATTATTGACCGGTAGCACATAACCGTATAAAGCGAAGGGTTTGCAACCAAAATGTATGAACATGGTAGTAGTTTTTCAATGCCCCTTTAAATAATTTATTCATGATATTCCTAGTATTTTTTATAGATTTTTAAAATTTTATTTGACTGATTTGTTGAGAACAATCAGCATTCAAAGACATTTCTTTTAATGTACCAGTTCATCAATTTAAGAGATAAACATCTAAAATTATTTAAGAGATAGATGTTGCCTATTTCACAATTTTGTATAGCTTCTTCTTTAGCAGCTAGAAGGAATAACATTTTGAACATACACTTATTTAATATTTTTTTCTTAATCTTCTTCAGAGCTGAAGGTGTCCTAAAATTCCTGATTAAAAACAGTTTTCTATTCGAGTCCTTGTTGCTAGACCTTCATAATTTATATTCTGGTTGTTTCTCTCGAAGTAACCTAAACAACTACTATCAACAGTAAAGAAACTAATCAAGTTTGAAGACAATTTTTTCTCAAAGGGAAATATACAAAACACTGCCAAAAAGTTAACTTTATGTATTAAATTATAAAAATAATAAATAGTTTAACACAAAACAACACTTTAAACAAAATAAAATATAATTTTTTAATTTTTATAACTTTAAACATTATGTGTATTATGACTTTACATTATTATTAGGGTATCAGTCAATAGCTTTAAAAACTTTTTCAAACCCAATTTGAGTGCGGTTTGACTCAGGTCAGAGCTCGTACTTTAAGATCAAAGATCAGCCAAAAGAAATAAAAGCAAAATATTTTTTTTTAAATTCTATATTATGATAAAGCTAGTGACTGAACCCAATTCCAGATGATGTATAAATTATTTGAATGTCAGCTAATTTTAATGATAATTTTTAAAAAATTAATGAAACTTAATTAGCTTTTCATTTTTAGCCTTGAATGATTCCAATTCTATTTTCATGTCTTGGAAGTTACGAATGAATTCTTCTGGGTTATTTAGGCATTTTAACCAAATGCAATCTTTTTTTGGCTTATGTTCACTTATAGCCAAATCTCTAAACATGGAATTGATTCTATTTTTCTTTTTCTCTCGAGACACTAAATCTTTCTGGAGTAACTCTAATGGTTCTATAAAGTCATTGATAATATGAGTAAAGGCTTCCCTAGTTGGTCCATTGAAGAGAAAGTTAGTTAACTCCTTATTCTCTTTAGATCTATAAAAATAAAATTAAAACAAATTTAAATAATAAATTTCAAGTTTTATTTCATTAAATAAGTGAACAGCTTCACTGAAAGAACTCAGAATATTTATTTCTAATGGAGTATCAAGAAATATGCAAATTCTAATGTATGACTCTTGAAAAAATATAATTTGGAGAGGACTTGAGATTAACTCTAAGATGTAACTCATACTATTATTTACATTTGTTTATCGACCACCAAAAATGATAGACACTAAAATACTTTTATAGACACTAAAATTTATACATACATATATTTATCTATCTCTATATATTATGTAGTAATATACACACACACACACATAGGGAAATACATGGCATATAATTATAAAATACAAACATTTATTAACTGAGGAATTCATTTAGTTTTCACAGCACATAAAATTAATTAATTTTAGTAAATTTGAGGCAACAAAATCATATATATTTCTTTAGACAGACCTAAGATTTGTTATTAAAACAATGTATATATATTTTTTTAATTTATAACAGCTATAAGCTTGTATGTAAAAGTAATAAAGTATGAATAGAGAGTTTTTGACTGTGGAGATTATTAGTAGAGAATTTGTTGGGGTTTGGTCAAGATTGTACAATACAATATATATTTACTGGTAATAAAATATATATTTACTTATTTATAATGGGAAGAGAACAAAGGAAAAAGGAACATCTACATCACAAAGATTGAAATGTAAGACCAACTTAATTCCAAATTTTCCTTATGCTCAGAAGCTGAGCACTTTCAGACCCCAAGAATCTTTTAAATCTGATGAGTTTTTTATATTCTATTTCATTATAGTGTAAGCTTTGTTAGCCTGGTGAAACTCCTCAATCAATTGCTAATCAATTGATATTCCTGGGCTCTGAAGATGAGTCTATAAGTTTGAAATGTTTCCAGTGCACATAAAAGGTGTAATTTCATCTTTCAGAATAAGAAAGATGAAGTCAAACTTTTCATTCCCTCAACTAAAATCTCTTTTTAATCATTTTTGTTGTACAAATATAAAAGTAAATCAGAACTGTACTTTCTTAATACAACCATCTTCTTTCAAGATTTAATAACAATACACAACAGAATACTATTAAAGTAATGAAAAATTACTATTTTTTAAAAATTCATTTAAAATTATTTTTTCCCGACTTTTAAGTAATATTTATAATCGTTTTTTTATTGCCTACAGATGAGAAACATCTATACTTACATGAAGTTTATTTATATGACAATATTTTGAAAGTGACTTAATACTACACCAAAGACTATAATGTAAAAGGACTAGAGTTGAATAGATATAAGTTATATTTGGAAAACGAGATCTTTCATTGAAAAATAAAATAAAATAGCTCCTCCCTTCATGTCTCTAAGTATTTGAGTCAGAGGCAAATTAAAAATAAGTCTTATGTCCTCATTTATCGATTATTTTTGTACCTATAAATTTCAGATACCAACAGATCTTATTAAGGACAAAATAGTCCATGAGCCAGGAGGTGGGTAAATTAAGAGAATTCCTCAGTATTGTAGTTAATATTTCTATTCTCACTTATAGAAAGAAATATATTTTCTATCGATAAACAAATCTGCATTCAGTTTCATTGCTCTAAGCTAAACATTATGCCTACTGCTATCAAAAAAATTTTTTTAGTTATTAAAATAATTCAATTATTCCCACTTCAATTCATCCGATTTAGCTCAATAACAAACTTACCCTTTCACTTTTCATTTATATATTAACATTTACATAGATATGCCAAATTTCATTAAGAAAACAATTAATAGCAGATTCTAGAGAGTAAAATTAAATTATATGCCATAAAATAATGCCCCTCTTAATTGTTTAATTTTGCTGTGTAATTCCTAAAATATGTCTCCTATTAAAAAATAAATCTTTGTTGTTACAAAATTAAATATTGTACAAAACATTTTTCGATACATATCTAACTATTATCAAGACTATTATTTTTGGTGTCTAGTAGGTAGGATTAGAGAAAATAAAATATAAACAATTTTCAAAAATCTGTTATGAGATGAACAACCTCAATAGTTACATTCCTTCAGAAATTGCTATAAAAAGATTATTTTAACATACCTTGCCAATGCTTTACTCAGAAATGATGTCATTAGTTTATTTATTTCTTCGTATGCTTCAGATATTTTCATATGAAGATTAGAAATTTCTTTATCTAATCTAGACAAATCCATATCCTTCACATTTAGGTCATTCATCATTTTCTTATAAGTTTGAGTAACAATATTTTTCTTGAGGGGTTTGTAATTCACCATAAAATTCTGTCCATGAAAAAAGGGAAATAGAATATAATTCTTTTTAAACTTAGAAAGAGAATCAACTTACTAAAATACTGTCTAAACATGTCTTAATAAAATAGGAGAGGATTAGTTTTTTAATCCTACAAATCAATTTATTGTAAATAAAACTAATTACAAATAAGGCAAAGCTATATTTTAAACTGCTTTACTCTACAAAATCCCCTCCCTTTCTTGATTTCGGTCGGTAACAAACATATTCAACATTTAAAATTGTTCATTTAACTAGCACTGTTGGTTTTATTTATGAAGAATTAATTGAAATTTAAAATTCATAGGATATATATTGTGACCAATATTTATTAAAACAAATAATTTGCGCAGAAAAAAAATAACATTTTTTTTTTTTTACAATAACTCCTTCCAATAAAATTCTTCTGAAGTAAAACAAAGCAGTCCAAGGAAGGAAACACATATTAAGGCTGTGTTTATTCATGAAACATGACAAAGTGTGGTTAACCAATCAGGGTTCCATGGGACCAGGAAAGATCTGAGTCATTATAAACAGAAGCACAGAAAAAAAAACTGGACTGTGAATAATGAACCTGGGACATTTCAATCAGGAGTTCAGGAAGTAATACTAGTAATTCTCAATGAAAGTATTGTACTACATTTCAGTAATAGAATTTATTTTCAGTTGAAAAATAATATTTTTAAATTATATTATAAGGATCTCAATAATAATTAAGTGTAAAATAAAACCATTGGATGTTGCAATTAAATAGAGGAGTAAATTTTAAAAAAATTTCCAAAATATAACAATGATATATGAAACCATGAGAGAAGTGCAAGGTGAGACAAAATTTACATGTATTTGAATACGTACCATACGTTCTTTATAGTTGTTACAGTATGATTCTATCATTTGATAACATTCTAGCAATTTTTCAAGCTGAAAATCAAGAGCAACTTTTTCTCCTTTAGAAATAAAAATTATTGCATTATAATAGCACCGTCTCTTTTTCAATATATTTTCTATTTTAGTTAGATGATTAAGCCGATCATTTAAGAAGGCAACACTTTTCTCAGAGTCCACTGCTTGTATTTCATAAAGGCTGTCCTTTTCTTTATTCAAACGATTGCTCAAAGTGTCTATGAGACTACTTTGAATATTAGAAAAATACAAAACATCTCTAAAAAAAATAAAATAAATAAATAAATAAAAAAATAATTATGTCTAAAAGATGTGAAGATACACAATTGTATTATTAAAACTGTTATGATTTTCTAGTTAGGGCTTAGTTTCACAATAAACATATTAACTAAGCTTTGGCTCAAGATGGACAAGGTTCACACCTTAACCTTGAATAGGCTCACAACATATATTTCTCAATAATATAATGTATTGAGATAAAGAAGAAATATATATATATATANATATATATATACCATAATATAGTATGGATACATTGTATATTATTATCAGTAATACATCACTATTTTATAAGAAGTCTGAAACATATATAATGCCAATAATATACCATATGGTTATATATCAAATTAAGCAATATAATATGACTTGTATAACATTAATTATTGTTGTGTGTAAAAAAAAATATCATACACTTTTAAGATTTATTATTACTTATCATAATATCTACACAATCATCATAGACACATCCAACTATATATGTCATTTTTAAAATTTCATTTTGTAAGTAATCTTTGTGCCATAAAACTAATCTTCAATCATCTTTGTGAGTACATTCTGAAAAGTTTTGAGAATGTACTCACATATTTTCCATATTCAGGTTTTTTTTTTTGGTTTTTTTTTGGAAATAATTATATACTCCAATTCTTTGTCATAAAAAGATGTTAAATATTTAATGATTAATGTTTTAGTTTTTTTATAATGATTCGAATGACAGCGTTTTTCTTTATTTATTTTTTTTATTTCAGAATATTCTTTCTTTGTTAATACATGGTATACACTTTAAAAAAATAGTCACTATATACTTTTCTAGCAGTTATTATACTATATAACTTGAAGTATATTCTTTTCGGTAGCTATTTTTTTTTTTTAGTATATGGTATGCATAAAGATGCAGTTGTCATAATTTTCACTGATTTAAAATGACCTTTGCACGATGACATAACATTTTAATTGGGCATAATAATTTCTTTTTTTTCTTCCATTTTTTTCATTTCATAATATTAATTAATACAATTTTTCTAAAGTAATATTATTTCTGCTCAAAAATTACAGCTAAACACCAAGAAACTAACAGATACGATACAGATTACTATCATGACTGACAGATAAGCGATCAAGCTTCAAGTTTTAAGGCTGTTATACGAGTGAATACCCAAGAACTAACAGCCAACAATATCACACGTGTCTTTTGCCCTAAACAGGAAATAGTCTACCTTAGGTTCATGGGTAAAACAGATTTGTCTAGTCTAGGGAGATCACTTTCTCCCCATGTGTAGTTACTTCACAAATTCTTAAGGAATATAGCTAATGAGGTTGTATTCTATGTACTTCTTCAGTCACTTATAGTATGTATGTATATATATATAGAAAATGAAACACTCGTGGCTACAATAAATAGTAATCAAGAACAGGTGGGATATAAAGTGCAGGGAACACCAAAAGAAAAAATCACAATATATATATATATAAAGAGGAACAATACTGAGGAACGTATCTGTGGAATCTTTAGAATATTGATAGGCCTCTAACCTCTAAATATACGGAAAAAAAAGTGAGGCCCTTGTGAGCATCTTAAGGACGGAACCTGGGGATCATAATGGGCTCAACAGATTTTAAACAAACTTAAATGATATCTATATTATTGAAGTCCTTCTGAAACAAAGGTTTAAAGAAATAACTTGAGAAAAAACACAATATTATTTGCCCCTAATTTAAGTGATCCTCACTTGTCTGCCTCATTAAAGGAGAGTACTGCAAAAATGGGAGTTTTATTGTCCAATTTATAGTCTCCAAAGCTTAGATAACTTATAATTCCAACATCCAGACAGAGATTCTAGAATTAGACAATCCCAGAAGCCAGAATTTAATCAAAGGATTTTAGGAACAGAAGATTAATACAGTCTAGACAGCCATTTTAAGACCCGTTTGTGATATTTCACTATTTATAATATTAAATTTACCTTTTATTATTGTTTGTAATTTTATTAGATTAATAAAAAATAAGTTAAACAATAAACCTCTTGAACTTAAAATAGTCTTAAACTATATTTATAATATTTAGTAAAATAAATGTATTTACTTTTAAAATAATGTTTTTTTAGTTTCACAATAATGAACTGTGATACTTATATCATGTGAACAGATTATGTTCCATAATGTTTGAGGAAATTTATTTGATTCTTTATTTTATTCTTGTTTGATTTTTGTCCAATTCAAAGATCTTTATTATAAGAAGCAAGAGAGGAGAAATAATAAATTAATTACCTTATTTGGTCTACTGAAAATATTATATTGTTATTTAAATTGAATTCTAATGTGTTTAATCCTTTATAGAATAATGAAGTAGCTTCTCTTTTGAATTCTGTTTTGAATAGATCTTTTTGAATTTCTATAATCCTAAAATATAAATTAAATTGATTAATCTATTGAAACAACTGATAGAATTACTAAAATGCAAAGCTTAGGATACCAACCATTTATAAATTAGCCAATAATCTTTGGGCGTAGCATTTAGTACTCCTTGTAAAATGCCAACCTGGAAGAAAATACTATTATAACTGCTAATAAGATAAAGAGTAAAAATTAAATAATTGTTTAAATATATTAGGATAAAATATAACTACCAAAAAACAAATTTTCTTCAGGAACAGGTTTAGGTTCTTGAATTGGACTCGTGGGAGTAAGTTGCAGAATTTAAATTTTTGAGGAATCTTTTTAAGTTCATTAAAAAAATCCAGCAAACACATTAAGCACATCTGGCAGTACATTGCTTCAGACACCAATGAGGCTATTATAATAATATGGCTATTATCAAACATACTTGAGTCATAACCTGACTATTTCAAAACATAAACTTAGTCCCCGCTTATGTCCTGCAAGGCAAGATGTCTCAACACTAGAATACGAACCATCTAAGACACTTAATCTGTAAAACTGATTTGATAAACAAGTAACCATATACTATTAGAATTAAAAGCAGAACATTTTTGTATATTAATTTTTTTAAATATCTGGAGACCCTAAGTTCTTGAGGAAGGCTTACTGGATTTCCATAACCTTTTAACTTTAAAAATAAATATAAATTCTTTAGTTTAAGGGAGAATGTATATGTTCCTCACAGTTGTTAATGTACCAGAAGCTTCGGAATCAGGCTCAATCAGCAATAAGGAAGGCAAAAAGTGCTTATCTTCACAATGCTTTGTCCTCTGCTCCGGATTCTAAATCTAAATGGGACTTGCTTCATCGTCTTTCTCTCTGCAAGTCTACCGGATCAACTGTTTACCCTGCAACCCCTGATGAATTCAATGCTCATTTTTCTTCAGCCTCTTCCTTACCTTTGCCATATCAATTACCCATACCTAATGGCCCATCCTTCAGTGACAAAAACTTTTATTTTTCTAATATTACCCCCTCCGACATATTAGAAACCATCATTAAAATCCAAACAAAGGCTGTAGAACACAATGGTCTCCCAATTCATTTTATAAAATTATGCATACCAGTCAACCTTCCAGTACTCATCCACATCTATAATTTTTCATTACAAAATTCAGTCTTCCCTAAAGCATAGAAAACAGCCATTGTTAAGTAGCTAAGTAAAATTCCTACTCCTTCTTTGCTCAATGATTTCTGCCCAATATCCATACTCTCTAATCTCTCCACTTGAGAAACTAACTCAAATCCAAATGTCTCTGTTCCTGGAAAACAACCAGCTCATTGATCCTTTTCAGTCTGGCTTTCGACCTGGATTTCCAACTCAGTCTGCTCTAGTGAAGATCACTACTGACATTCAGCGTGCGATGGAAGAGCAAAAAGTCACAATCCTCATCTTATTGGATTTCTCAAAAGCTTTTGATACAGTCGATCACTCCATACTCCTATCCAAACTTGCAAAGCTATCCTTCTCCAACAGTACGCTCCTTTGGTTTCATTCTTTCTTGTCCCAACGCTCTTAAGTTTCCATTCCAGAAAAACCTATCTCATCTTCTTTTCCTATTCCTGCAGGAGTCCCTCAGGGCTCTAATCTGTCCTCTACCCTTTTCTGTTCCTTCATTAATGACCTCCTAGCCGCTATCCAGTATTGTTCTTACCATCTTTATGCCGAAGATTTCCAACTTTACCATTCCTTTCCCCATTCAGAACTGAGTACGGCTGTGAATTTGATCCAAAGTGAGCTCGACAAAATCAATAGTTGGGTGTTCAAAACAGATTATGTTTGATTGCGACAAAGTCAAAGGCCATTGTATTAGGTTTTGTTTCCCAATTAAGCTCCCTTCCTATCCTACCTAATTTTACCATAAATAATACTCCTAGTTCCTTCTCTTCCTGTAAGAATTCTCGGTGTAACCTTTGACAAAGTAAGCTTCACATTTCCCAAATATCCCGGCGCTGTTTTGTATCTCTCTGACAATTCGGACGCTCAGCTCTTTTCCTACCCAGATCTACGCGCCAACTCCTTGTTTCTTCACTTATTCTCCCCCACTTTGCACTTTGCATAATATATGCAAACTCCAAGGCATACACGCAACACATAAATTTCCTCATTCCTCATAAGCTACAAAAGCATTATTAAAATTAACAAAACAAATCTAATATAAAAAGTGATAAAGGCATGTGACAAACATTGAATGTCATAAAAGCAGTACAATACAGAAAAACCAGTTCGAGTAATATCTTAAGTGGCTCGGATAGTCCTATTCGAGGAATATTTTCTACAGATTAAAAAAATTTATCTTTTTATGAAAGCATTTTATTAAATATATACACATTGATATAAATTAATTTATTACTGATGCATGTATTGTGTAGTGGATAGTGCTTGAGACTAGTATACTAAATGTCCTGGGGTCGAATATTGATTTCACAAATCCTTTTCTGATTTATTAGTTCCAAAATTCCTGGCCTACTGCAAACTACTGCCCTTACTAACTAATAAATAATAAACCGAAAATATAAATTACTTGCAACTAATAAATTAATTAATAGGTAAAAATAAATTAAATATGCTTATTTACAAAGTGGCCTCAAGATTACTTGTTAATCACTGCCACTGATCACTTAGCACTGTTACCAGCACTGTAGAGGTTAGGACCAGCCCAACACTCTACGTGATGTGACATGGATCTGTCACAGACTCTGGGGAAAGGGCTAGAAGATTTTCATCAGGATTTCTCAGTATTCCTGCTTCCCTTCCCAGACCGAGAAAACATCTGGCATTCTTCGATTGGCCCCTTCCCATACAGGTCTGGTCCTCACGCCACCTATTTCCCTATTCTTTAACACTATTGTACAAATGGGAGGCTAGTGCAACTTCCTTCTTAGGGAGAACTAGCATCTTAATAAGATCTTATGCATAACTAATCCATAGATAGTAAAATACAAAGTAAACAATAGGTTAGAGTTTTCTTTTTAAATTACACACTTTCTAACATTTAAACATTCTACCATTATTTGTACCATTGATTATATCTCATTTGTAGTTGCTTAAGTTATAAATACTAACTTTATTAAATTAAAAAAAAAAAAGAAAAAAACTTTCTCTCTCATAGAAAATATTTCTAATAAATATTAGGTTGAAGAAAACAAATACATTTTTAAAAAAATACTGAATACTGAATTGAAGCATCACTCACAAGTTAGAAGCAAAATTAATCGCAGCCTTAATTTTCTAAAAGCAGACCAGATGGTGATGCAACAAAAAATAAGAGAATAGAAGTTAAATAAGAAAACAACACATTTGTTAAAAGAGGGCCAATACCTGGTGAAAAAGTGTTTTACATATTCAGCAATTACTTAAAACTTTAAACTTATAATTAATCTCCCTACAATTGGCAATCTAAATGTCAACTTCTATAAAAATTGGCAAATCTAAATGTCAACTTCTATAAAAATTTTCTGATATATTATAATTCAGAGTCTCTACAGTGAAACATTCATTTTTTAATTACATATTTTTATTTAACATATTTAAACATTAATATTGTATAAAATAACAAAAAACAAAAGATCTATAGATATAGATTGATCCATAAATCAACAATAAATATCGAATTGAGGAACAACTGAATCCATTAGACAGAAAACTAAGTAAAAACAAAAAATCCAAAACATCTGACAAAATTACATAAACTACCAGGTCAATAAGTGTAAACTGTAAGACAATTATATCCATTATAAATTTTAAATGAAAACTTAATCCCTATTGTATGTTTTAGGTGAAAATCTTGTAAATTTTGAAGTGGAAGAGGTGGAACAAAATCCTAAATTTCATCAAAATAGTTGCAGCTTTTGTGAAAAAACAAAGCAGTATGTGGAGTTTTTAAGTAATGTTTTTTCCAACAAATAACAAATTTTAAGATGGGATTACAGCCATTAATTCATTTTGTTTATTAATGATTAAAATGTAACACATTGTCATTTATATGAACCAATGTCAGGCTTAGTGTCTTAAATCAGACTTGACAGCTTTTGATGGGATTACTAAATAAAATACTTACTTTAAGAAACCCCTGATAATTAATAGTACCCTGGATGCTCTTCCATTCGTAAGTTATTTATTTCTTTTGTGTATCCCTAATATATTTCATTTTAATTTATGTTTCCAGTATATCTGCAATTTAAGGATCTCTATTGCCTATACTTGGAGGTCACAGAAGGATTCAGCCAAGTAATTTTTTTTTCTGTCAAACCTTTAAAAAATTCTTTAAATCCTAAATAAAAAAGACAAATATATTGTATTACAAATTAAATGTACATACGACTGTCAAATGGCTTTAAATTAGAATTTCTATTTATTTTTTAAGGAAGGTAGGATTAATTCATTGGTGGCTGATATCAGAGAATGAGGAGTTAAAGGAGGACCAAAAATGTTGATATCGTTTTGTTATTGTACATGGTGGAATGTAGCCAGAATGTAATAATAATGAAGCTCTCCCCTTCCCCATAAGCCCACTCCCACCTGAAAGATTAAATTACTCATTCACTCATATTTTTGAATAATAATTTCTCTGATGATTAGGTACTAGGAAGTTAGCATGTTTCACTCTGTAACTGAATGACAGACTTTCTATTCTTCTTCTCTGAACCCTTTTTAAAGTTTCATTGCTATTTAAACTACAGAAACCTTTAAGGTAAAATCAATACAGGTATCTTGTTTAAACCCTAAATTTTGAGTGAACTACTGAAGAAATAGTTTTACATTTTGAAAATAAATAATAAAATCCAGAATTGTGAAAAAAATGTTACAATATTTTAAAATTAGTATAGAACTTTGGCATGCAACAACCCAAGATACACTTACTAAATGCATTTAAAATAAGTTGCAGATTTGGCAATCTGTCTTCATCTCAAACTTGAACTTTCTAATCAGATTTTTTTTAAATTGTTATAAACTCTAGGTATATAAATTCAAATAATAATTTAACAGTTTAAAGTAAAAAATTCACATTACCTCTCTAAAATCATTTTCTAAACTATAACGTATATTTTCATCTATTTCCTCATTAACATTGTTAAGTTTAATTAGAAAATCCTCAGGTAATTCCTTGGATTCCTAAAAAAAAAAAAAAAAAGAGAGTGATACGATGCAAGCTTATATTGAGTACTAGGGGATTTATCACACACACATATATATACACAGGTTTTTCATTTTTAGATGGTTCAAACGCATTTCCTGCTTAAACAGTTGATCTGGCAAAAAATGTTACGAGGAAAAATTTGTTATCTGTCATAGGTGACTCCTTATAGTTCTTAGCTTTGCTTATAGCTTATGTTCTTAGATTGCTGTCTGTGTATGTGATGCATGCACACTCAAAAATATAAGTTAAAAAATAGTTTCGAAGTCATATGTCAATTTTTGAACTTATTATCAAGTCATTTTAAACTTATTAATAGCACAGGTCTGCAATGAAAAAGCTGTTTAAATTTTCTAGCCAAATTTCTATATATCTTGAGGTGCTAAACTGAAAAGAATATTAAAAAAATTCCTAATCAGGATTTGTAAACAAATGTAGTTAAAATTTAGTGATTTAACTACATTTGTGTTAAATATACTGCATTGAAGCAAAAAGTGAAAGTTACTGATTTAGTGAATAAAGTATACTTCACATATATTGGAATGGATCTTGGAGATCAAGATGAAGTTTGGGTGCCTCATAAAGTGTGCAAATGCAGTGCGTTGAGGACCTTCGAAATTGGTTTAAGGGTAAGAAAAAGTCCTTCCATATCACGATACCTATGGTATGGCGAGAGCAAAAAAAAAACAGTGATGATTGTTACTTTTGCTCTTGAGTTGTGAAAGGATACAACTCTAAATGGAAACATACCTTTTCATACCCAAATATTTGGGTTTTCCACCACAGAGAGAAGGGTGGACTGCTTTTATAAATGTGGAGAAATTTTTAGGCAATACAAAGGATTCAAACTATAAATAAATTGTGGAGCAAATGCTAAGAGCATTTCAAGCTTTAGGTTGCCTAACGAGTTTGAAAGTGGATTTCCTCCACTCCCACCTGGACTAATTTCCAGAGAATTTAGGTGCCCTTAGTGAAGAACAAGGTGAAAGATTTCATCAAAACATAAAAGAGATGAAGAAAAGGTACCAAGGAAAATGCGGCATTACGATGGCCGACTACTGTTGGATACTGTGAGAGACATCCCAGAAGCTGCTCACAAGCGAAAATGCACTAAGGAGGAGCCTGACAGGAAGAAGAAGACATTTTAGAAAGCTTGTTGAAACTTGAGGGGATTTAAAAAAAATTATGAATTAGTAAATAAAAATATTGATTTTATAAGTTAATTTTGTTTTACTTGAAGAATTACAATAATACCTAAATTGTCAAAAAAACGTGATTTCTTGTGAAAAAATGGAGGTAATTTTCAGATTCAGCACACCAATGATATCAAAAATTCCATAAAAAACAGCTCTTAAAAACTTTTTTTTTTT
>KZ807246.1:142281-158917 GCA_000696205.2 Oncopeltus fasciatus
AATATATCTTTTTAAAGCACTCTTTTTTACTCCTTTTGCTTTCCTAATAATTAAAATCCCTTCTATTTTTAGTGAATAAATTTTAGTTCTCAAACCAACGAAAGCTGTTATAAATTTTCCCTGGGCTTCATCTTTGAATTTTCCCAAGATCTTTTTATTATTATTAGAAAAGCATGTGTGTTCGATAGGGTAATCTGACGTATCTAAATGGCTCATAAAATTTAACTTGTCCTTAAAAACACCATCCGTTTTAATAAGGTGAATAAAAGAATCGGTGTCTGTGTACATAAGTTTCAACCTATCAGTACCATAAAATGGAAGAAGAATGTCATAATGATACTCGTATATTAATGTTTTTGATATGTCTAGTACTCACATCCCTTTGTATATTGGCTTATCAAACAAAATTTTAGATTTCGCGAGATGAACAGCAGCAAGGTTCGGACCGTAAATAGTTCTATTGATAAATGTCGGCCTACTAATTAATTTTTCTAGTTGTTTATTATCAGTGGCAAGCCGGATATCTATTATTTTTCTTATCCCTTCCATAGTTTTACCAAACATGGCATTATTAAATAATTTAAACAAGTATTTTTCAAAATCATTTTTAGCGCTTTTTCTTAAGTTATTGTTAAATTCCACATAGTGTTTGAGCCACGGAGATTGTTTAGTACTCGGTGTATTTTTGAGAGTCTCAACCCGTGATTTAATGCTTGTTTTAGGGACATATCATGAACAACATAATACCTTCTGGGTCCGAAATGAGGAATCAATTTCTTATGGGATGTTCCCAGAGGTTCAATTGATTCGGGAAGGAACGGAAAATCACTATTTTAAACAATTAATGAGAGGGAATAGAATAAAAAATCCAACTGTCCCAGCCAGGAATCGAACCTGGATCTCCTGTGCTATCCGGGCCGGTGCACTTGCCACTTGTGCTACCAGGACGCGCCAGGTATCTCATTCAATTCCCTCTACATTGGCGAGAGCCTAACCTACGAGAAAGACAAGAACTTCGTCTTAAACTCGAAGGATCTGACATCCAACTGTCCTGGCTGGGACAGTTGGATTTTTTATTCTATTCCCTCTCATTAATTGTTTAAAATTTACGTGGGATAAAAAACCACAACCAAATAAAATATTTATAAGGAAAATCACTATGTTTATCATGGAGATATTCGGGGTATTCGATATCTACTTCTAGTATATAAACGAATGGATCATCTTCTTTTGTTTGGGACAAATTGATGCTTTCAGGAGGCACCCACTCGAATCCTCCGTAGGGTAATGAGTGACACATAGCCCAACCATACTGATTGTTTGCCTCTTCAAACGTAATGAACTGTGACGGTTTATTTTCATCGAATCCCGTTTGGTATTTATTATTTGCTTCGCCAAATCTATGCGAAACTTGACATATACCACCTTTAATTCAGGATTCTACCATCAACACTTGGTCATAGTCCAAAAGTAATTTTAACTCAATTTTCGTGTAATTTAACATTGCATCACATGTAAGCCCCGGAGAAGTAAAATAATGGGCTGGGTCAACCAAATGTGAGTTAAGAATGTGCTTTCCCGAAATGCTTCGAATACATCAGATAACAGCAATACATCGGTCATGAGATAGAAATCGCTGTACTCCCCTAGGGTCTGAATGTTGAAATGCTTCCATAATTTTTGAGCATATTCATAATCATTATCGCTGATTTCACTTTCATTCAGACAACTATAAAATTTTTCTTTACTAGGAAGACTAGTTTCTTTTAGTTTTGCCCAATCGTCAATGTAATCGTACGGAAAAACTCCCTTCCTTGTTAACAAAGCACTGTTTTATTCTCCGAAATATTTTACTGTTTCTGGAAAGCGGCGTAAGTTTTCAAACAATTTTTCTAAACTTGATGACATGAAACGGAAAGTATCAATAATCCGAAGCTTTACACCTCCGACATGTTTACTGAAAGATAAGTATTTCTCTTCGGTATTGGATATCACTTCAACTCTTTCAGTATCACATCCAAGTTCTTTGACAATAAAATGGGAGTAGTAGCCATTATATTATGTAAACAAACAGGTATGAATTTGGGAACTCTACATTTAAGATTGCAACTATTATGAGCTGGTCCTCTGTATTTGCCCGTTAAATGGCAGTGATCACGTACTTTCCAATCGGTTTCGGTGAATTTTTCTCCGCATAAGTACCAAACTTCCGAAAAATGGTAAAATCTCCGTTGTTCCTTTGAGAGATTCTCCATTGGTTTTTTTTAATTTTCTTTAGCAATTTCTTTTAGTTGAATCATACATTTTTTAGCTGCATCCGGCCCTCTATAAAGTATAGGCTTCTTCGGAAGTGAACTTTCAATATGAGAGTTTGTTGACCGTAGATATTATTCTAAGATGATTTTAGTTGGGGTTCGTCGAGGTAGATCCAAAAAAACACAAATTAAAAAAATGTATTTTTTTTTCCACCAATAACAAGTTAAAATCTATTTACACCATCCTCAAAGACCCCATCCCCCTTCCTAACAGAACTAATGTCGTCTATAAAATTCCCTGCTCCACACCGCATTGCCAAGGTTCTTACATTGGTCAAACAAAAAACCCGATTTCCCGCAGAATTAATAACCATAAAAATGACATCAAGACTAATTAAAACTGCCCTCACCAAACATGTTTTTCATGAAGCACACACATTTGACTTCGACAGCTTAACCATTCTTTCCACTGAACCCTACCAACACAAACGTCTTTTGTCTGAAACCGTTCACATCAACTTGCAACACTATCCAGTTAACGACAGAACAGACATAGAACAAATTTCCTCAACTTATTCTATGGTAACATTTTTAACATTTTAAAAACCAACAGCCCTCCGTCTCAATAAACCTGTCAAAACAGTTTTTTGTCCTTTTATTGCCCTCTCTTGTAACAGGCCGCTTTCCATTTACACCTTCCGCCTGCCTTGTACCTGCTACCCCCACTCCCCTTGTTTACTTTAAAATTCAAAACAAATTCATAAGGTTAGTCATGGAAATGTGAACTTAGGGACAGGACGTCCTATCTCATCTTCATGATAGGTAGGTGTGGTAAATTACTGCTTTAATGATATTTCTATTTTTTTTTTTCTTGTCAATAAGTTGTTTGTTTGCATGTTGTTTTTTTTTTTCAAATTGGTTCTTTTTCAATATTGTTTTTCATAAACTTTTAATTGTCTTACACAGCTTTCTACTTTCATACTCTTGATATCACATTATATTATAATTCTCTATTATACTAATTTCAAATATTACTGTATTCTCATGACATTGTATTTCTACAGCCCTGAAGATGGCTTACAATGTAAGCCGAAACGTTGGCAGATAATCCTTCATTAAATAAAAAAAATACATTTTTTTAATTTGTGTTTTTTTGGATCTACCTCGACCGAACCCCAACTAAAATCATCTTAGAGTGAACTTTCAATATTTTCTTCGGAAGAATTAACATATATTGCATAGCTCATTGGTTCATGGGTTTGATATTTCATAGTGTAACTATATGCAGGATTAGGTTGGCAAGACTGATGTGGCACTAAGATACTTTCAAAATCAGCATATATGACGAAAGGAACTTTTAATGACCTTTCAATATTCTGAAATTTAACTATATTATTTATTTCGCTTCTGGCGAATTGATTGGCATTTCGATTCTGGAGACCTTATTCTGTGAACACAGCCTTTTATGATTTTCGAGTTTTACATTAGAATTTATCCCATACCGATCATCGAAATGTGAAAAACACCGTTTACAAAATAAGCATTTATTTTTATGTTTGGTAACCTGATATCCTACAAGTCTCTCAAAGTTTTTTTATGAATACGTAATGTTTTTTATGATTATCTTCTAATAAGAGTAAATCACGGTGATCAGCTAATTCTTTATCGACAACTTTTAAGGGATATATTAATCCATTATTTTCAATTCCGAAAACATTTATAGAGATATTATTTTTCTTCTCAAATCATTTAATATCATTAAGAGACGTAGGAAATGATATGCTCGAAAAGTCGTATTTATTCATTAAATTACTGTAAGATGTTACTCGCTGAGCATTTCTTTGGGGAAATCTAGCTAATATGCTGTACATGAAACATTTTTCATCAAAGTGTTTTACATTAATACATGCATGTTTATCCGCGATTTGTTTAGGGAGGGGAGTCCGTTTCTTTGAATATTGGTACATTTACTGTTTTAAATGCTCTATCATCTGTTTCACCAATACTATTTATGATGTACACTCGACCATAAAATTAACTTTTAACGCGCTGTGATATTACAAGTTTTCTTTAATAGTATTAATGATTCGGTTCTTAGACAAGTTCATAAATGATATTAGGTCGGAACAACTGTTACATCGGATATAATAAGATTTAAGCCTATTATTAAAAGCGCATTTATATTCATTCATACCCTCTTCATTAGGACCTATTAATAAGTGATATTTAGTGGGCTCTGGTTTACTTTTTTTAATAGGTTGTCCGCATAAATATTCGTGACGTTTAAAATTATTTTCACTTTTAAATTTCCCTCCACATTTATTACATTTAAAGATTGTGCTACATGTTAATTCATGTCTTTTCAAATTTTTTTTTTCTGTAATATAGGCATCACACTCCTTACATTTCTTACCAATTATCACACCATGATTAATAATCAGATGAAAATCCAAATCAGATTTTCTTTCAAAGAGAGAATCACATTTATCACATGGATACATGTTGACACTTTGAAAACACTTTTTTTTTTTTTTTTCTTTTTTCTTTTTTTGCCTCTATGTTTTATATTTTACATCTATCGCGGTACGCTAGCTGTGCCAGTGTACCGGATTTAGGCATGTACCTACTGCTATTTTCTGCTAAAAACTGCTAAATCATTCAAATGTTTCTATTCAGATTTTAGATTTCAAGAAAATATTCCACATGTTTGAATAATCATTTTAATGTTACTAAATAATTTTATAAATATTATTTATTTTGTGGTCTTTAATCCCACGTAAATTTAGATAATTTTTAGTGCAAGGGAACAGAATAAAAAATCTAACTGTCCCAGCCAGGACTCGAACCTGGATCCCCTGCTATCCGGGCCGGTGCATTTACCACTTATGCTACCGGGACAAGTCTGATAAGTTATTAAATTCCCCGCACTAGTGTCGAGAGTCCAACCTCCGAGGCCGACGAATATATCGCTCATGCTCGGAGGAGCTGACATTGTCAAGCTGTTTAAATGACTCTTCTTAATTTAATTTTAATTTTAATTATATAAATATTATTTATTTTGTGGTCTTTAATCCCACGTAAATTTAGATAATTTTTAGTGCAAGGGAACAGAATAAAAAATCTAACTGTCCCAGCCAGGACTCGAACCTGGATCCCCTGCTATCCGGGCCGGTGCATTTACCACTTATGCTACCGGGACAAGTCTGATAAGTTATTAAATTCCCCGCACTAGTGTCGAGAGTCCAACCTCCGAGGCCGACGAATATATCGCTCATGCTCGGAGGAGCTGACATTGTCAAGCTGTTTAAATGACTCTTCTTAATTTAATTTTAATTTTAANCTTATCTGACCTGTTCCGGTAGCATAAGTGGCTAATGCACCGGCCCGGATAGCAGGGGATCCAGGTTCGAATCCTGGCTGGGACAGTTAGATTTTTTATTCTGTTCCCTTGCACTAAAAATTCTCTAAATTTACGTGGGATTAAATACCACAAATTAAATAATATTTATAAAGTTAATTAGTTTAGTTTTACATTTTAGGAGGGTGAGGGGCCCTCATTATTACATATTGAAAACACTGAGCAGAATAACTATAGGGATTCCCAAGTGACGGACCGTAATGAAGAACCCCACAATTATCAATTTAATCATTTATTAATCCCCTACAATCTTAATCTTCTCATTTAAAAAAATGTATATATTACTAAGAGGATTTATCTTTGAACTTGGGACCCCTTATGAGAAAATTATTATCAGTACTTTTTATTTTATTTTAAACTATTATCATAGGGAGCGCCAGGCTAGCTCAGGGGATCCGTACGGGTCTCGCAATCCTGACGCCGTGGGTTCAAATCCCGCCCTGGTCAATAACCATTATCTTTTAAGACGCAATAATGTGATAAGGAGAAATTTCCCCAAATTAAGGACTTTTTTTATTTACGTTTTAACCTTTGAACTTTGATCTCTAGGCAGGACATGTCTTAACATGAATTATGATAGGGACTTGTATGGAATCGAGGGATGTGTTAACATATTTCGTCTGAAAGGACTGTTATGACGTAAGGGGTGCGTCAACGAGCGAACTTTTTTAGAATATTGCAGGTTTAGTTTTTTATTTTTATTTTTCTGTCTTATAAGTCTCATGTGGGGTTTGTGTTTAGTTTTTAATTGACTAACGAATGATGTAAAGGATAGGTAAATGAGCAAATTTCCCCAAATTGAGAACTGTGTACCTTTTTTTTTAATTTACGTTTTAACCTTTGACCTTTGATCTCTAGGCAGGACATGTCTTAACATGAATTATGATAGGGACTTGTATCGAATCGAGGGATGTGTTAATTAGCATATTTCGTCTAAAAGGACTGTTATGACGCAAGGGGTGCGTCAAGGGGCAAACTTCTTTAGAATGTTGCAGGTTTAGTCTTTTTGATATTTTTCATAGTCTAATATGTCATGTGGAATATTGTTGATTAGGCCTTCATGGCTCAGATAGTGAGTATACATGAAAGTATCTCCATATATAAATTGCTTGTAGACTAATGTAAGAACAATCCAAATCAAAATACTGTCATTTGCAAACATGCGGTTGGTGAAGCAATATCATGGCTTCCAAGTGAAGCAACATAAATCTAATTCTCATAGAGATGGATCAAAACATGGGCCTCTATTACCGGACAGTATTCGATGTATAATTTGCGGACCTACGAATTGTGGAAAAACAAATTTGATGATGAATTTAATATACGATCCCAATGGAGTTAGATTTGAAAATATTTATATTTTTAGTAAATCATTGAACCAACCAAAATATCAACAACTAATATCTATTGTTAAAGATATAGAAGAAATAACATGCTTTACATGTAGCGTCAATGAAAAGGTGCCTCTTCCATCTGAAGCTAAAAACCATTCAATTTTTATTTTTGATGATGTCTCCTATGATAAGCAAAATGAAATTAGAGCATATTTTTGTATGAGTAGACACTATGGAATAGAAAGCTTTTACCTTTGTCAAAGTTACACTCGAGTTCCAAAACATCTAATACGCGACAATGCAAACTTTCTTATATTATTTAAGACAACCTTAATTTAAAAATAGTTTATGAAGATCATGTAAGCACAGACATGGAATTCAAACAATTTAAAGAATTGTGTCATATGTGCTGGAGGGACAAATATGGTTTTCTTGTAATAGACAAAGGTAGTGAAATCTTGAATGGACGTTACAGAAAAGAGTTTGATACCTATATAATACCGTGAGTATTGTTCTTGATTTGATTATTTATTTAGCCATGGAAGATGAAACATCTGATCTCCAATGTGAGATACTTGCTACAAAAAAACGCAATTAGGGAGAAATATAAAAATCTTAAACGTAAAAGATAAGAGGCTGAGGAATACTACAAAGAAAAATTTAAACCGATTGTAAATTCTATAACAAGCATGCAACGTTTTGAAACCTTAGACAGAACTGATGATAAACAAATACCCAAAATTAAAAACGAAACTTCACAAAGCCCAAATATTGAATGCTCTACACCAAATTTTTCGCGTCGTTCACTGCTACCATTGCCTTTGTTTAGTATTAACAAACCTTCTTTTACCCCGAAGGAAGAACCATCTCCTCACTCATTGTCTAGTTCACATCCATAAGCGCAAAGTACTCCATATACACTCCCAGAAAAAATATTAAATATTAAAAAGCGAAATGAAAAAAAACCAGCAGAATTGAAAGCTGCCGAATTCTTTGCATCTACCAGTACTCCAATTGAAGATATCTGTCAGGAGACTTCAAACCCAGAAGGAAGGAGGATAGCTAATTAATCCTCAATAAGGTTGGAGAAATCTCTGCAAATTACGTAAACAATTTCATTTCTATGACAATTTTCTAACAAAACCAATATATTTGATGACATTTATGGAATTAAATTCAATGGCGAACACTTCACTATTGGTGATAGTATTATTACAATTAATGATGATTGGCTAGATCTAGAAAATACAACATATAAAATTACACCTGGACTGGCAGAACTGTTGTTTATGAAAAATCCAGCTCGTAATCTGATAGAGAAAGATGATTTTACAAATTACAAGAAAATATTAGACGTATCGAATGCTAATAAAAAGAGATACTCTCAATCAGGACCTTTGAATGTTCAAATTACTAATCCTAAATATGTACAATATATATCAAAATTATTTTTGTCTAAAACATTTTTAAAAAATGGACATGGTGTTTATATAAATCCCAATGAGCTAGTTGATAAGCTCAGGTACCTCTTGGAGAACTTTGATGTTAAAAAAGAAAATTTAATACAAAGCATAGAAGAAGAACTGCGAATGTGTGGAATCATTATATAAGTTTATTTTTTCAGTCATCATTATTTAAGTTTTTTTTTTTTTTCATCTTTTTTTGGCAAATCAAGCACTAGGGTCATTATTGCCTTGATTCCGGTGAGAAATGGCAATTCCTACACCGTAATGGAGGGAAGGGGACGGCAGAAGAGCAGAAAGAGAACCCAAAGAGGGGCAACCCCAAGAGCACCGGCAGTAGCACTCGCGGGTAGTTTCTCCTGTCTCCGCTTTCAGGCTGATCGCGGGACTTGACCGAAATGCTCCTATAGCTACTCTTATGGCAGTGTTTTGAACACTATCCAGCATAAGAAGAGATCGCTGGCTTGCTGAATGGTACACTATAGAGCCGTAATCTATAGGAGATCGGATAAGACTGCGATACAGGAGAAGCATCGAGGAACGATCTGCCCCCCCATGCGGTATTGCTAAGAGTCTTTAATATATTTATGTGTCGTGTACAGTTCGTTTTAAGATGCTTAATATGAGGAGTCCAGGATAGTTTTCTGTCAAATATAATCACTAGGGGCGCCAGGCTACCTCAGGGGATCCGTACGGGTCTCGCAATCCTGACGCCGCGGGTTCAAATCCCGCCCAGGTCAATCTTTTATTTATAATATAGAAGCTTGTCCTGAGCCATGGGTGTTTAAAATGGGGTGGCAACCTGTAGATAGCCCCTTCCTCCATGACCCTAAGTGGTTGAATGGAAGGCTAACACTCAAATAAAAAATAAATGACTCATTGTGATAAGTTGCAGAACAATTCCTGCAGTGAGGCTCCGTAGCTTCACATGAACCTGTGGGGTGACCAAATTTAAAACAGTTAAAGCACCTTAATGGTGCAGGAATAAATGGTTTTACCTCTAATTTAAAATAACCTGCTTTTATACTTGTCGGTAAAAATGGGGTGGAGAATTTTAATATAAATGCAGGAGTGGGACAATCTCTCTTTTTATTGAAAATTTGTTTCACTTCAACCACATTCATATCTTGAAGTTCTAATAGTATCTCAGCTTCAGTGGAGTTCATTAAATCATAACACCTAATAACACCTTTACATGAGATGAGAGAATCATGTTTTTTACATTCCACACCAATATCAAAAAATTTATTTAATTTAAGAAGCTTGGCTGCTTGAACGTCATTCACACATTCGACGAGAATACTCCCATCCCTGAGTTTTTTAATATTAGCAGATTCACCAGCGCATCCTGTGATTGCTTTGTTAATCAAAAAAGGTGACACACCTTTAAGATCACCGTCGCTAAACTTTTTAAAAATTAAAAATTTTATTTTCTGCTCAACATGCTTTATAGAGGCAGAATGCAAATTATCATAAAAAGTTGTATGTTTATCGGGCCCAGTTTTTTCTTCTTACGCTTAGGGCTGTGAGAGCCCTCAAAAGTATTCTTCCACATTAAAAAGAAAAAGGAAAAAAAATTATACTTAGCTGTCTTGTTAGTTCGTTGACCAAGTAGTCTGCGGAAAAAAGATCGTCGAAATATTAAATACGAGTGCCGAGGACACTGACTATCAACTAGGTTCTTCTCGCTTCAGTTACTTGAAACAATTAACACTCAAATTTCTTCAAAAGCTTCAAATTTTTCTCTTTTAGTATTTTTGGCTCTTTACAGGTTGTGATTTAGACCACGAAGTTTAAAAATTAATCACAAACTTATCATTATTAATGAAACCATTAAAGAAGTAACATGAGCTCAGTTAAGAAACAAATTGTTGAGGAATTACACAAACCTGCAAGAAGAATTTTTGAAAAGAGGTGCTTTAATTTAAAAGGAATAGATGATCTTTGGCAAGCTGATCTTATCGACCTCATTCCATATTCAAAATATAATGATGTATATAAGTACATATTAACAATCATTGATTGTTTTTCTAAATTTGCATGGGCATATCCAGTCAAACAAAAATCATCAAATGGTGTAACTTAGGCATTTAAATTATTATTAAATATAGATAGAAAACCTAAGAACCTTCAAACTGAGAGAGGCAAGGAATTTTACGACAAGGATTTTAACTAACTTATGAAGCTGAATAATATAAATCACTACTCAACTTATAGCAATATTAAAGCATCAATAATTGAACGATTTAATTTAACTATTAAAACAGCTATATGGAAACAGTTCAGTTTCCAAGGATCATACAAATGGAAATCTACTATTCAAAATTTACTCAATATCTATAACAATACAAACAACGAACAATCAAAATGAAGCCGTCAGAGGTTCATGGGAAGGATATCGAATACCGATTACTAAAAGACATCTATGAACAGAGAAAGAAACGGTCTGTTAAAAAACCATGTCTTTAATGGTTTTAACGATGTCTTTAGTTAAATATTATCCCAATAGATGTCTCTCCGAAACAGACCTATTTTCATTTGCTAAAGAATTGAAAATTCCAAATTTCCGTGGTGTTTATATGCGAGACACTTTACCTAAGAAACCAAATCTTACAGAATGTGCTATTATGAATTTAGATTCTTAAAATGGATCTGGCACTCACCCGGTTTGTTACATAAAAAATGGACTATTGGTAAAATACTTTGACAGTCTCGGTAATAGAGGACCCCCACCAGAACTAGTCTCCTACTTGAAAGGGTGTAGAATTTCATTCATTCCTAAAAGGTATCAGGACTTTTCTTCCTACGTATGAAGTCAACTTTATCTACTTAATCATATGAAAGACAAGTGATCCATTATCCATCATCAGTTTCTATCTGGACATAGAAGTATGGGGTTGGTATTTAAAAAAGTATATAAGCGGTGTATTCCTCCAAAAACCTTCATTTTCCCACAAAAAGGTTAAAGGAGTAACACTTCTTTCACCGGAGAATATTCAATTTCTCAGATTGGCAGGATATAAAATTGCATCTGCAAAATGGACATTACCGAAGAAGATCATCAACCATTTTTCGATGATTCAATCGAAGGAGTTGAATATCATTCCCACTTCCCATATTCTACTACAAAATTATTTCTGCTAGGAGATGAAATCAGAATTGTTGTTCAACATCAAGATAACTATACTCTTCCGAGTCAGAGTTATTTGTAACTCGAAGGTCGACTATTGAAAGAAGACGAGACTGCATCCCCTACAAATATTAAATTAATAAATAACGCTTTGTGTATCTTATTCGATGAAATAAGATACGAGCTGTGTGGGGTTGAAGTAGATAGGGTTCGTAACCCCGGTGTTGCCACTACTATGAAGGGTTTAGTTTCGCTAAAATCTAAAAATCTTGAGTGGATGGGCTGGACCTGGGATGATCATTTAAATATAGTATCTCCAACAAGAATTCTTCAGTTCTTGTATAACACTATCGCATCTATTGGGGTTCGCAGAGGATTACTTAAAAGTAATAATAAATGTTAAACAAGAATTGGTTTTAATTAGATCTAGAAGGGATGAAAATTGTTTAATAAGAGTACAAGAAGATGATGGAATGGGGACAATTGAGCTAAGTAAACTTTGTTGGAAATTACCGTATATTACTGTGAATGAATATAGACGTTTGTCATTGCTGAGACATTTAAAAACGGGTAAAATAATATCTCTTTCCTTTAGAAGTTGGGATTTGTATGAATATCCATTACTACCAGCTGCTCAGAGACAAGTATGGCCTGTGAAAACGTCTACGCAATTAGAAAAACCTCGTTATATTCTTCTAACTTTTTCTACAAACAGGCTAAATAATGTGAAAATGTCATCAAGCCAATTTAACCACTGCAATTTAACCAATATCCGAGTTTTTTAAAATTCTAAATCTTACCCATATGGTGATCTACACATTAATTATGAAAGTAATTGTTATTCCCTACCATATCAAATGATGTTTGACTTCCAAAAATCATACTATCAATTGTTTTCTTCAAAGAGTTTGATTAGTTTCAATGTCTTCAAAGAAAAATATCCTATTCTTGTAATTGACTGCTCAAAACAAAGCGAGTCTATAAAAACTGGACCTGTTGATATGAGATTGGAGTTTGAAGCTTCGAAGGCCTTTCCAGAAAATAACAGCCTTCTGTATGATAATTCACGATAGCTTATCTGAATATAATCCATTGACAAATGTTCTCAGAAAAATTGTATAAATAAACTTCACTCATCTTTTTTTTGAAAACATTTTTTCATAAATATGCCTGCATCTGTAGTTGAGTGCATGGTTTCACTGATGACCTAGAGAGGATCGCTTTGTCTTTTGCGGGCCTTTTATTTGGATGGCTGGGGAAATTTGCTACCGTAGAATAAGGATAGGATTTTGCCCTGCAGAACCTCCGCTTTCTTTGGGGAATGATCGGAGCAATTTTATCTTTGCTGGACCCTAAACAAGTGGTTGGACAGGTATGAATTAAGGATAAGGTGTATTAAGCAAAGTAATATGGGCTTATGAAAGAGACTAGTAAGCCATACTCGATTGAATGCTTTTTGATTTAGAAGAGTGCATCAGGAAAAGATTCTCGCAATGGAGAAGAGAAATTGAAACATACAACGCATCGGGATTGGAAGCGAATTTGATGATTAGTCAGGATATTTAAGGAATTCATGATATTCCATTGGTATTTAAAATAACTTTCTAAAAAGAGCTTGGACAGCGGAGGAAGAAGGCTAATTGAACGGTAGGATGATGTATTATGAGCAGTTTTGGAGTATTTGGAACAGGTTGGAGAATAGGAGATATTTGAAAATTTTTAGAAGAGAAGTGAAAAATGGGTAGTTCATACAACACAATTATAGAGGAATGTAAAAAAGAAAATATAGCCAGGTTCGATTCCTGGCTGGGACAGATAGATTTTTTATTCTATTCCCTCTCATTAATTGTTTAAAAAAATATAGTTTTTTTTATAAGACGGAATAGCAGGCTGTGCAACTTAAGCTTGGTACTTAGCCAGTATGTAATTTTTAATTTAATTTAGGAGGAACTCATGTAATATTTATAACTGAGTGTGTAGAAGTATGTTTCAAGTTTGCCTTCCAAACCACAGTTGAATCTCGGCAGTAAAGAACTGTACACCGTCATCCGACTCTTCAGCGTTCTTTAAGGGAATTCCAAGATCAAGGGTCTCTTTTAGTAGAGAATTAAAAAATGGCCAGAATATGGGATCATTTATTAGGGTAGAGGGCATTGTACAGAGATATGGAGAGGGTGTGAGGAGGAGGAGACTGTGATAGAAAAAAAGATAATTCAAGGATTTGATAGAAGGGAATATTTTTGCAGACAAAGAAATCTAGTATATCAGGAAAACGGTTACAATACATAGCAAGAAGAATAACCGAAGGAGTGGAAGTATGGATAGATGCGGAAATGAATCAAAGAGTCTACAGGAGTTAGTTGGTATGGGAGGTGTGTATAAGGACAGCCAAGTTCCACCATGAGCTTGTCCACCCAGGTGATTAGTAGTGTACCTTGGTATGTTAAATTTTGTTGTTGTTGTATTAGTCATTTTTCAGTAAGAGTACATTTTAGTCTTTTACGGTCAGTTTATATATGATTGAATGATGTTAAAATTCAAAAGGAAAACAGAGAAGGTTCTCGAAAAGGAATTTTAAGAGGAAGTCATTTAGTAGACTACTGTAGTTAAATTATAAGATAAGTGAGGTTTGTACGGAATTCAGAGAGGGGAGTTTGGTTTGTAGGCCATTGGGTGCTGATGGCGGATGAACGTGAGAAAGAGGTTCTTTTGACTTCCGATACTCTTGGGCGGAGTAGGTCACCTGGGAATAAGAAAATCATGGTCAAACTTTTCTGTTAGGAGATGGTGAATATATTCAAACTAATGGGACTACATCAAGTTTTCGGGTCGGCTGGAACCACTACTTCAAATCTTTATAGACCTGACAGTCTTTATAATTGGTGGGGTGATTTTGTTGGCATAATGCACTGACAGCAGGTGTGCAATGAATCTTCTGGTAGTCTGCTGTGAGATGTGTCCCTCCTTACTTGACCCCATTTCAACAGTACATTTAGTGAGGCTATATTGCTGGCATTTGCGACATTAAACAATGTTTTTGTAAGGATGCGAATAATAATTAAGGAATAGGTGCTTGTCTGACGAAGACATCGCCAAAGCTAGCCACAGTAATGAAATAGAGAAGTGACAGTATTGTAATAGACTGTAAATTTATATGAAAGGAGAAGGTAAACAAAAAAGTGTACATAACAAAGGTATTAACTTTAATGAAGATAAAAGGTTAAATTGCAATAAAATGTAATAAAAAACAAGTTTATCATTCTTTGAATAATAATAAAAAGAAGATAACAAACATTAGTAACCCCAATATATAATTAATGATATGAAAAAACCATACCTAAAATTGTCTTAATTTCTTGTTAAAAAAAAAAAATAAAAAAATAGGAAACTGAAAGATAATTTGTTACTCCATTAAGAAATTTTGGGGGCTAATGAAATAATTATACTTGTGACAGCTGTAGAAATGAAGAAGTGGATTTGAGCCTCGCTTTCTGTCTTGACTGCGATCTCAAGCCAGTCGTTCGTGGTACTAAAATAATTCTAAAAAGAGATGTAATTTCTTCTTTGTAAAAAGCAAATAATAATTACCAGGTCCCCAGGCATGAGTTGCTGACTATTCCATGGGAAAACTAAGCCATGAAAGATAGGTAGGCGATGAGACAGATTCATGGCTCAAGTTATTCCCCAGGATAACTTTCACTTAGTTGCATAAAATGAACAAAAGTTTTTTAAATTCAAATTTAATAAATTGGGATTAGAAGAGTCACCAACAGATTTGGGCACTTTTTGCAAGACAGCTGCTAAAATATCTGCTCCAAACAGAGCATTGATTGCTGTGAACTTTTCCTACAGGAGGCTTTTTAATATAAATTTCACGATCATTAAGAGTTACTACAGTTAATAGAACCAATATATTGATATCTTTGGCAACTACAATAAATATTTCCCAACTGTAAATTAATTGCTGTATCAACAATCAATTTGTCCGCATCACTTTCTGCCTGACAAGTAAAAATATTATTTTATTATTTATTTCTCAATATTTCTGAGAAGCAGCTTATATATTTCGAATAATTTCTCTAGGTTAATTAACCAAGTAACCATTAACTGGTAATTAGAAGTATGTTCATCAAATTCTACCCCTGCACCATTTTTTTGTAGTACGACAATTTCTTCCTGACTGACTTTATACTATCTTTCTGATATCCAACAAAACTACGTCCAATTTTTGCCATAACTATTATTTATGTATCTAATATAATGATCATACATTGCTCCCACTTTTCTTCTAGTTGTCATTTGCATCAGTGTAATAGCATGTCACAATCAATTATTATCAATTCAAAAATGTTTTACATTATGAATAGTTATCGAGACTTCCAGAAATAAATCATACAATTTTGATTTATTGGTTTATCACATTTGACCATTTTCAAAGAGAGTGAGTGAATGTGGTGGTAGCTAATAATTACATAATCATGAAATTTTTCAGCTCTTCAGTTTTTTCTGAAACATAGATATGCTGGAATGTAAACAGTGGATCAACTACAACAAAATTATCATTTATATAAATATTTTCTTTCTCAAATAAAGGGTTAACTTTATTTTATATGATAATTTGAGATGTTTTAAATTTTGTTTTAATGTTTGTTTCATTAACTTTATTTCTTCATTAAACATGTTATGACAACAAATATTTTTATTTCCGATAATTCCTGTTGCAATAGACCAAATAACATCAGTATCTGGAAAGTGACAATGTTATATGAAAAATTTTTCTAATTTTTTTTACATCTATAACATCTCTTTCGATCCGAGCATCAATTAAATTAAATCAGTATATTGAAAATTTGTTTAAAAGGTATATTAAAAAAAATGTAATGCCTTCAATTATATATGTAGTGCAAATTGCACGTTTGATCTATTTATACACAATGCTTTCAGTAACACCATGCTTAAAGGAACTAACTTCAAACTCATTGATTTCCTCAATGTTTGCTCTATTTTTTGGTCGGTAGGAAATCCTATAAAAAAAA
>KZ807246.1:190700-206353 GCA_000696205.2 Oncopeltus fasciatus
TTTTTTTTTTTTTTTTTTTTTTTTTTTTTTTTTTTTTTTTTTTTTTTAAAGAAAAGAAACTAAAATTTCCCCTTCACCCCTCCACCTTGGCATTATTGACCACCATAGTTGACATTGTCCTTTGTTTTTTTAGAAAATACAGAAAGGATTACAACAAAACTTGCCATGATGAGCCTCTAAGACCCTTTGCACCAGAGTCAAACTGCTAAAGTGAATAAAAGAAGAAAAATATCAAATGTTAAATATACTTACAATTTTTTTTTTTGGAACATAGTTTAAAATGAAAAAACAAATTATACAAAACTATTTTTTAATGATTTTAAAAATGACAAAATTATGAATAAAGATTCGGTCAACAAATTCAGTTAACTGGCTATTTATAAAGTATTTCAAATTTAATCAATGTACTTATTTTACTCTTAAAGAAATTTTATGGGATTCAGACTTATAATATATATATAGATAAAATAAACCACTATTAAAAAATTAATGTTACGTTTAGGCTTATATTGTAAGCTATCTTCAGCACTGGGGATGAAAACAGGAAATAACCCTATTAGCCAGTATCTAAGATAAAAGAAAAAAATTACTCCTACTCTCACTTTCATGTGGTGGGTCCCATTAAGCCAGCAACCCACACCAAGGTAGTGGTAACCAACCCTCAAAAAGGTCCTGGGGAGTAACTGACAATAGAGAGGTGGCCCTTTTAGGTTGGCATTGGATAACCTAGTAACTGGCCTGTCAGGATGAGAGGTGTAGGCAGCTCGGAGCTGCTCTGAAGAGATGGTGGAGGAACCTTACTATTATCAATGGCAGCACCCATGATCAAGTTAGCTAGCTGATCACTGCGAGAAGGGAGTGAGTAAACCATTGACAAATAATCATCTACAGGACTAGAGTGCCTAGAAAAGGTGAGTGGCCCCAACACCTATAAATTAACCACTATGAAACCTCAAAAAATTAGCATAGGAAATGGACAGTCGACAATGGAAAATAATCGGTAATCAACACAGTTCAAATCTTGGATAATAGAATGTTTTAACACTTTATTAACCGGGAGCGTTGAATGTACTCTTAGAACAGATAGACAGATACAAATTGGACATTACTGCCATAAAGGAAATAAGATGGACCAAAAAATGGATCTTGAAGAAGAGGAACCATACAGTCTACTATATTTGCAGCAAAAAGGAACACAGCTTCATTACTGGATTTATAGTCTATACATACAATACATCTTGTATTGAGCTACAAACCGGTAAGCTCTAGGAAGTGTACCATGCGCACCATAGGAAGGTTCCAAAATTACAGTATCCTGTAATGGTAACTGTGTGATAATGGTTGATAAGATGAGAAAGACAAGTTTTATGAAATGCTAGATAAACTAGACTCATATCCTAGAGACGATTTTAAGATAGTTATCTGAATTATCCCAAAGTGGGATGGGAGGTAAAATTTTCCCAGGAAATAGGTGGGCACAGTCTCCATGAGAGCACCAATGAGAATGGCCAGATGCCACACCAGGAAGCACCTTCTTTCACACAAGTGTATCCATAAATGTAATTTGATCAGCCCTAATAGGAACATTGTCAACCAAATTGACCACATCCTGGTGGGCAGGAGACATGTCATCTCTCAAAATATAACTAAACATCATTTATAAATTTTTCAAAGAATCTGGTAGGTGCAGCCTTTTGACTTCCAGCTTCCAATTTAGCACTGTTTTTATAATTTACTGTTGTGTGTGTATGTCAGAAGGTATAGCACAAAGAATAAATAGAAAAACAAAACCAAAACAAAGCTTACTGTTTCCAAATCATTCAAGTTGTCAAGTTTAAGATCTCCCTTCTTGATCATTTCAATAGTTTTTCTCCCAAATAAGTTGTCAGTTTCAAATTCATTATAGAATGTCTTAAAAACAAAACTTTCTTCTTTTGAATCTTTTAAAGATTCAGAAAATGTTTTGGCAGGATTCTCTGGCCTTCCCCTGTAATCATTGAGAATATATAAACAACAAGAAATAAAAATAAACTACAACTAAATTTTATAGAAAAATTCTCACCAGACAAATGCATCAAAATCACTTTGATTATGTATAAATGGCTCATAGGGTTGTTCATATCTTTCCCCCGAAGTAACTAAAATTTCCTCAGTTCTATCTATTTCTTCTGTTTCATCTAACATTTCCTCTATATTTTCTTGATCCATGATAACAAATAAAAAAGGGGTAAAATAAATAGAATTAGTATAACGATATGCATAACAAGTGCTTAATATGGGATGAACTATTTGTTAGAATTATCATCCCATTTTGAATGTATAAAACATCACACAAACATCGCGCCATACTAAACAAAAGATAACAGCTGAGAAACCTCTCAGCTGAAAAATCTCTCAGCCTATGACTGAATAATATTTATATATAATAGTAGACAACGTTATATTTTTTAAATTTTATTATGCAATACCACTTTATTTTACAGTTTAATTATTATTGTTACTGCTTAAAATAAGTTAAATGGATTCACATGTATTTAATTGATAAATTTATTTCTATTTAATCAAACAGGTTTGTTTGATAACAATTATTTACCGCCTTTCTTTGACAAGATCTGTTGTTAGTTTTAATGAAGATGTTAAACTTTTTTTTTCTTATCTTTGTTTTTGTTTACTATTGAGCAATGTTTTATTTCTTTTAGTTTGATGAAGTTATATTATTAAAATTGTAATACATATATATTGTGTTAATGTCAATGTTTTTTCAATAGAAAATATTGGTTATCTAGTAGAATGACTGACAGAGTTGTAGTATTGGTTGACATGGATTGTTTTTACTGTCAAGTAGAAAGTAGACTTAATCCAACGTTGTCTGGCAAGCCAATGGCAGTTGTACAGTATAATGAATGGAAAGGTGGAGGGTAAGTTTTGTTTCTTGATCTTCTCTCAATTGGCATTCCTATATTTTATGCTAAAAACCTTACCTAGCTGTAATTTATTATTTCTCACCAATTAACTCTTCCACTTCCAGATGTTTAAATACTTACAGAGGGAAAGGACACCTTGAAAAATAATGGTTTTAGTTTAAATGTACAGATCCCCTTTCTCTTTGTTGAAGGCTTTTCACAATTTAACCATTCACAGCTTCAATGTGTCCTTCCTTCTTTACAGGTAGCAGCGAAATATACTTTCTAATGGTCTGTTTACATTGACCCAGAGGATTCCTAGTGTGTTCTTGGGAACTCCCAGCTCTAATTGAATTGGGTCATAAATAAAGACAATCATGCTATGTATATTCCTTGGGCTACTATGGCTTATGGTGATGGGGGGGAGGGGGGGAAAGATTTTTTCTTCTTCTGAAAAATGAAATTTTTCTGTGTATATGTTCTGTACTACTTTTATAAAAGGCTTAAAATAAGAAGGTTATTTAAGAAGTGGGGTGGTGAGCTACTCCCTCCACCCAATTAGTAGGGTGACATTACCTACTTAATTATCTTTTTTGGAATTTTTTTGATAACCCCTAACAAAAATTTTGTAAAATAAAAATAAAATATTTGTAAATACTTACTTATTTAATCATTCAAGTTATTTTTTGCTAGCCATTGTTTTAAAAGTCATTATGTTTAGGAAGCAAATATTAATTTCTAGGCAACAAATGCAGGGGATTAGCATACAAAAATCTTACTACCTCAGCTGGGGCTCGAACCCGGCTCTCCTGCTTTCCGGCTTCACAGCAAATTAGCGTGGGATTAAACACCACAACAAAAATCTGTATTTAAAATTAATTTCTAGATTTTAAAATAAGTGTAAGTTCTAAATTTTAAGATGTTTCCTAAAATATCAATTGCAAATAGTTCTTGGAATTTTTTTAAATTACAGAATCAAATAAATTTTTATATCTGTTGATTATAGGATTATAGCAGTTAATTATGAGGCAAGAGATAAAGGAGTCACTAGAAGTATGCGAGGAGCTGATGCACAAAAACTCTGCCCTGAAATTATTCTTGTTAGAGTTCCAACTGTCCGGGATAAAGCTGATTTAACAAGGTTTATTGATTGTGTAATTCTTTTCTTATGATTTACGAATTTCTTATATTACACTTTCTTTTCTCTAACTTACAGGTATAGAGATGCTGGGCGAGAGGTTTTGACTGTTTTTTGTAGATTTACAAATCAGGTCCAAAGAGCAAGTATAGATGAGGCTTACATTGACCTCACATCCTTGGTCGATGATAGAATGAAAACCTTGATAGATTTTGATGCCTCTAAATGGAAATCTACTTTTGTTGTTGGCTATACAGCTGATGGCTTCAATGATGAAGGTAAATTCTAGTGTGACTTTTTTTTTTAAATAATAATTTATGTTAAAGATGATATATCTACGTGAGGGGACGTCTTGTCACCAAGATCCCATTTTCATAGAGCCTTGAAAATGGGATTCTGGTAATACGACGTCCTCTCTCAAGCCCTGGAGATGGCTTACAATGTAATATATATATATAAATTAGAGATTTTTAATGATCTCACAACATTAATAGAGCAGAATATGATCCATTTAANTATATATATATATATTTGAAATAAAGATAGCCTGTGCACCAATTTTTAATTTATCATTAATCTTGATGTATGATCAAGTTCAAAACATTCAGCAATTTTCAGTATGATCCTTTTAAATTATGGCTATAAAAATGATGTAAAGACATTGCTTGCCATCTGCTCTGAATATCTCAATTCCATTGCTTCGTCATTATTTTTTCTCTCAACATTTAAATGAACAGCTTTGATTCAACATTTGTCTATGTGATGCATTTATCTAGAGACCAAAGTTAATATACTAGGTAGACTTTTCAGTTGGCTGAAGCTCAGGTATATTTTCCTTTCTTCTTTGCATATAAATTTCATGAATTTGGCATCCCTTATACCGTTAGTATTTTCTAAGATCTAATGATCAGAAAAAATGTATGGAGGTCTGGGAAAACAGTTGCTTTGGACATATAATGATGCCATAAAATTTTATGAAAGAGAAAGTGAAAAATTAATGAGTAAAACATTCTTTCATGAATATTGATAGATGTGTCATTAATACTGCTGAAAATTTAAAAGTAAACCTTCATTTAATATTTACTTGTTTCATTAGCTACAGTGCAGCATGTTAATTACTGTTGTGGCTTAATATATATTAAAATCTATAATGAAATGCACATAATATTAGCATTGAAGCCATCAGAGGTAGTTTTTCTAGCTTATAAGTACATTTTGTTTTAGTCATTCATTTACTTTTTTTTTTCTTTCTTTAATAAATAAGTCTTTATTTATTTCATTCCGTTAGTTAACATCTTGTAATTTGATGAGAGATACATACAAACAAATATTTAAAATAACAATAAAATAAATAATGATTATCACTGTGCAGGGAAAAGGGCCCCATCAATCCCACAACTAATTAGTTTAGGCATTAAGGCCCAGGAGGTCATGAGGTCATCTCCGTTTTAGTCGCCGGGGAGGATTATGAGGATTGGAGTCCGACGACAGGGATTGGTCATATGGATTAGGATGAAATTGAAGTTTACTATGGAAGAGCTTGAAGCGGGTGGAGATAAACAAATAGAATATTAAAGTCATGATGAAGATTAGAGTTGGGCACATAATATTGAGCGTTAGCAATTATTCTGAGAATTTTGATTCAAGGTGGAACCCAAGGTAACGGACTGAATCAGAGAGGGTTATAGGGATATTATTATGTGTAACATTATTAGGAGAATATTTTCTTTGCCGAAAATTTACCTGTATGCTTTTGGACTCATTTGTTTCTATTCTGCATTTGCTGCACTACTGCTGAATGGCATCAAGACGGTTTTTAATAATGTTGGAAGCTGTTTTGGAATTAGGGTGGGAGGAGAGGATCATTTTCTCATCTGCAAAGAGGGCTAAAAGGGTATTAATATGAGTGGGGATATCTGTAGTATAAAGGATAAAAAGGACAGGTCCAAGTACACTATTAGTTTATCATGAGAGTTATATATATTTATTAGTTATATGTCTTTGTGGCTCGGTTGAGTTTTTCAAAATATATATTTATTTTACATCCGAATTCACAAATGCAATTATTAATACTTGTTAACTATAGTTATAGCAGATAAACAATTGCAATGGATAAGCAAACTCTAGGAGAAGACTAGAACTACTTAAACTGGAAAAATACAAGGAGGAGAGTGTTGTTTGTTGGAGCTGGGATCTAAAAAAAAAGCGGGTGATTCTGAGAATGCTCGGATCAAAGTTTAAAATCTCAGCATAATTTAATATTAAATTACATATGGGTTTCATAATACATGTCTATATATATTAATGTATAATATAGGGAAATATAAAAATTTTAATAGGAACTTTGTACCTGTAATCTTTGACTTCTTCCTTATGAAGAATTATTTTTCTTTATTATTTATTTTAGGTGAAAGGCAGAGAGGCATGAAATCTTGGTTAGAAGACTGTGAATCTATAGGAAACACCTCTTCTCTTCGGTTAGCAGTTGGAGCTCTTATAGTTGAAGAAATACGAGCAGCAGTTTTAGCAGAAACTGGATTCAAATGTTCTGCTGGTATAGCTCATAATAAAGTATGTAATTACATTCTTTGTTGAGTAGAAATATTTATTATCTAGAAAAAGATTTTCTCCAAAGCTTGCTCTGACACATGGCTCTAGGTGTTTTAACTTTTAAGAACTTTCTTAATTTAAAAAAAAAAAAGTTTTTAAGCTCATGAGCTTGAGAAATTAGAATCATGCACAATAAAAAATATTTTAAATATAATTATCATGTTAAATATCTTATGCTTTCTATTTCACTTAGCTTAATTTTAAATTTATCACTTGGCTCCCAATAAAGTACCTTAATAATTCACGGTGGTTCATCTAGAATGAATTAATAAATTATATTTGTTCAAATTTAATATAGCTAGAGATTTATAGAATTTTTATAGAAATCATAGAGGGAGAAGTTCTAAAAAAATGAAAATTATAAAAAAATAAATAGCTAAAATAAATTTAAAAAAGTATAATATCAGAATTATAAAATTTATAATCCATTCTTAACGTATAAAAATTAATAGACATCACTTTTATGTCAAACAACAATTGAACAAGGTTTTCTCTCACCTTCACAACCTTCACAGAATATTATTTTTATTAATTTTTTTAAATATTTTATTTCATTAATTTTTTTTGTAGCTCAGTGCTTACAAGGTTAAAGATCTCATCATCAGAGCCCAGGAATTTTCCATTGTCTGTCAAAGACAGAGTGATAACCACACTAGAATATTCCTGGACTCTGATGTGAGATATTTGATCTTGAAAAAGCTCATCTGTAAAAAAATAAAGAAATTTGTACAAAGATTGGAGTGATTAATTCTGAGAAAACATTTTTCAATATGTAACTTTTTCCATTTAAAAAAAAATTTTTGCATCTTAGAAATCAAGTGTAATTTTTCCCTATCACTTTATTGGGCAAGCTTAGTGGGAATTAACCCTAAAAATATTAGAAAATTAAGTTATTATTACAACCTTTAAAAATATTACATTAATTTTACATTGAAAGTACAATCACTTTTAGTAGAAAGAAATGAATAGGGTGAAAAGGTTCATTTAAATTATTGCATAAAATATATTAGATATAATAATAAATGCATTCATGTTCCCTAACCATATATACACATGCATGTACCATATATGTATACATATCTAGACACTTATTTAAACAAAAATCACATACTTATTTCACAAACTTCAATTCTAAATTTAATTAGAAATGAACTTTAATAATGTTAGTCTCATCTTGATTGTACTTGTGACTTAATTATTTTGATTTTTCTCCATTCCACAAATTCGAAATTGAATTCTCTTATGCACTCTTTGTGTCTCATAAGTGCTTTTTTGTTACTTGGGATAGATTAAAGGGGCATAAAAACTTTCTGGGTTGAAGTGTCAAAAGTAGCAACCATTGATATTAGAATTCTATGGCATTTAAAGGTATTCATACATGCAATTTTATCCCAATAATTCTGAAAAAAACAAATGGCAATTTTATCTATTTTGTTGCATAAATTCCCTCACTTAAATTAGAGGTCTTGAAGTTTTGAAATTATTTTGTCATAATTGATAATATATCATTTATTGCATTGTTTTTCCTACTTCCAATTTTTTCTTTACACTCATTCTTAGTTGTACTTCTTCTAAATTGGCTAATTATAATTTTTCCTCAATTGTGCCAGTTATTGTTCTAAAGCTTTAATTTACCTCTTGGTTATTTACTTTTTTTTTTTTTTTTGTTAAACTTTAAATTTCTAATAGTAAAATTACATTTTAGTATAAATGAAAATTCTAGTGGAACTATTGGGTAACGAATTGATATATACAGTCAGTTATTATACCTTCTCTGGCTCTTTAAGGTTGAGAAAGTATTGGAATCAAGCAAAAAAATGTTTTAACTCCTCCAATTTTAATTTATATCAATACATTTAATATTTCACAAAAATATCGTTTTGTCATTCCTAATTGGAATAAAGTTTTATTTCTTTGTTTCTGTTTATTTTTTGATCAACATTGACTGAACCCCAATAAAAAACATTTAATAATAATCTCTGCAGTATAAAACTCTCCATTTGAACTTATGGCATACATTTAATCTTAGGTTAGGCAATGTTCCATTTGATCAAATAAAATAAATTTAAGCTATTAGAGTTTTATTTTTATAGGTTCTTGCAAAACTTGCTTGTGGCCTTCATAAACCTAATCGACAGACTATTGTGCCACAGGAAGGTGTTGAAGGATTATATAAAACCTTACCTATAAGAAAAATTAGAAACTTAGGAGGAAAATTTGGAGAGGAAATTGTTGAAAAACTTGGATGTAAAACTATGAGTGATCTTGCCAAGTATAGTGAGAGAGAACTCCAAAATGTTTATGATGACAAAACTGGGTATGTTTTACTTTTAATAAAGTATGACACAATCACAAAAACTAAGTGGTTTACATTTTATATTAAATTATGAAGTTTAAAGGTAGTATTAAAAAATGAATTATATTCAAAATAAGAAATTTGCAATGTATAAAATGACCAAATAAAAAAAATTTTTTTTGTTACACAGGTACTAAATAAACTAACCTGATTTCTAAAATAAATCATTTTTATGTTTTTCATGTTTTAATAAACAACTGACCTATAAGAATAGTTGGGATAGTCTCAGCCCTCTTAAACACTCTTTTGATCAACTTTCTTAATATATGTTTGGTGGTTGGTTGGCTGCCGAGTATTATGCTAGAGAAATTAGTCAGGGTATAGGTCCACCCGGTCACTGGTTGTCTCTCAGTTTAGTTTTACAGTCTGAGATGTGACCATAAATTTCCCTCAGAGATCTCTTCATGCATCATTATAAGTACATATAAAGTTAATTTATTTTTTCATACTTGTATAGTTAATTTTGAGTTTATTCTGTATTTCATTGTATGTTTTAAAACATACCACATCTCTGTCTGTTCATTCTAAAATTTTATAAATGTAATATTGTGTATTGCATTCCAGCCCTGAGGATAACTTACTAGTTAAGTCAAAATATTGGCAATAATAAAATAATTTCCCAATAATTTTGGTGTATTTTATTTTTCTAATCCTAGCCGAAACCCTGATTAATTTTCCCAGTATAAATATATGTTTTCATATAAATTTTATGAAAATTAAAGTAAAATAATAATTTGATATATGTATGTTTGTGTGCGTGTGTACATATATATACACGTGTGTGTATATATATATGCGCGTGTGTGTGTGTGTGTGTGTGTGTGTGTGTGTGTGTGTGCGTGCGTGCGTGCGTGTGTGTGTGTGTGTGTACGCAGAAACGCTCAGTAGCAAATAATAATTTTTCAATTTAGTGAATCTTTTAACCTCCCTGATAGAGATATGTATCTTTATCTATCTACACTTTTGGTTTATCTAAGGTTCATGAGAGTATAATAATGGGTATTAGCCATGATGGTGGTAGCCTGATCACTAAATATAGTATTACTAAGAAATCCAGGATTGTTCTTCAATTGATTAAATTGATGCATATAAATATTGAATGGTTTATACCTCTTTTTTTTTCTTTCTTTTTTTTTTTGTCACATACTTTAAGTAACATCTCGATATATTCCTATTGTTCAAGCTAAATGTCTTATTCTAATTAGGAGGGTTTGTCTGTAGTACATTCATGATCATGACTGGTTTGTCTGAATGTTATTGACATACGAACATTATCTTTTCTGGAGGGGAAATAAAGGAAGGCACTGATAACCATAGCAGTTGAGTGCCTTAAAACTAAAAGTAACTACTTTGTAAATTCTATGAACTTAGTCTAAAATAGAATGAAATGGGCTTCTAGCAATACACTCCATTCTAATTCCTAATTGGTTTGTTATACTAAGTTTATCTTTTTTTATGTTTGAATATGTCTAATACAATATAAGTATTAATATTAGATGCTTTTTTGTTGGGGTTCGGTCAAGATAGGTCCAATCCATTGGATCTACTTTGACCGAACCCAAATAAAAAACATCTTATAATAATATCTATGATCAAAAAACTCTACATTTGAACATATAAGTATAAATGATTTTTTTTTCTTTTTTTTTTCTTTTAGCAGGCTAACCTTATTAAACTGTATGGAAAAAGCTAAGCTATATATCAGTTTTCTTTTATTACAGACATTTTAGGCCTTATATTCATTTTCGAGCCCCGAAATTTGTCTATTATAGGCAAGACACCAATTTGGATAGGCTTTTATAATTAAGAGACTTGAAAATGGGCATTAGGTCTGAAATTTTATCTATTTTTTCATCAAGTTAAATAAAAGGAAACTGAAGATATTATAGATATTATTATTAGATCCAATGTAGAGGGAATTGAATGAGATACCTGGCGCGTCCTGGTAGCACAATTGGCAAGTGCACCGGCCCGGACAGCAGGAGATCCAGGTTCGTTTCCTGGCTGGGACAGTTAGATTTTTTATTCTATTCCCTCTCATTAATTGTTTAAAATTTATGTGGGTTAAAAAACCACAACCAAATTAAATATTTATTATTATTAGATGTTTTTTGTTGGGATTCGGTCTAGGTAGATTTTTAAAAATATACACATTTTTTAAAAATTTGTATTTTTTGGCTCTACCTTGAGCAAACCTCAACAAAAACATATAATAATTATGAAGACAGTTGCGTTTTCCTCTAACTGATTTTTAATACCTTACAGTATTTTATAAAATAAGTAGTCGTAAGATTCTGTTTTGTGAACTGGCATTTATGTACACTTAAAATTGTGTGTATTCAACTACTTGATTTATGTGCATTCTGTTGATACTCCTCATGTTACTCTAAATTTCTTTTTAGTACTCTCCACTTTCATCTGAAAGAGATAAAAGTGAAATAAATATTTGCTATTATTTTTGGAATTACAGAACTTAGAACAAGAAAAACATGAAACTTTAAACTTTATTTTACTGAAAACTGCTAGTCTATTTTTCATAGATCTTCCTTAATTTTAATACTTTTAAAAACTATAATAAAACTAGATGAAAAAATTGTAAACTCGTCCTTCAAAGGGCTGCTCGAAGCCACTATTAAATATTTTATAATATATTTTTAGATACCATATTATTCCTTAGAATTTGATAGATCGGTAGAGGGGACCAAAATTTATAATCATTATTTACGATTTATATATATGTATTTTCTTCAAAATTTAATACTTCATTTATTAAAATATTAACATTCATTTCATTTTCAGAACATGGCTATATAATATAGCCAGAGGTTTGGATTTTGAAACAGTTACAGCTCGCCTTATATCAAAGAGTATTGGATGTTGCAAAAGATTTCCTGGTAGACAAGCACTCATTAAGTCTAAGGATGTATACCATTTTTTAAATAAACTGTCAGAAGAGTTGTCAGAAAGGCTGTTAGAGGACGAAACAATGGTAAGTTTCCCTAGTTAGATAACCTTGGTTCCGTCAATAATTATCTTCCTTCTGTAATATTTTACTCCACTAATTTTCTTCTTTTCCTATATAATATTAAATGAAGTATTGTTAAGGGATAGGATTATGTATTAGAAAACATTGTTTTCTCTTAGCACACTTTCATATTATCTTTTTTTTTTTTTCAATTTTGAGGTCCACTGTAGAAAATATGTTATTATATATATATATGGCATACATTTAATCTTAGGTTAGGCAATGTTCCATTTGATCAAATAAAATAAATTTAAGCTATTAGAGTTTTATTTTTATAGGTTCTTGCAAAACTTGCTTGTGGCCTTCATAAACCTAATCGACANTATATATATATATATATATATATATATATATATATATTAGATAATATTTCTTCATTTCAGCTTCTATATTTCTTTCCTCATTTAATTTGAATTAATTAACAGTTATGAACCTAGAAATAATAATGTATAATATTGTTTGAAGTCACTACTTCAATTTAATAATAATCAAACTAGTGATCTCTCTCCCCTCTGCACTTTTTGGCTTATGAAACCAAATTGTTTTATGAAATGATGTTCACCTACTCTAATGCTAATTTTCTGCCAATTAAGTGCTTGAGAAATCTGATTAGTTCAAAAAGCTTTGGGACTTTTTGATACTCATAAGTTTGGTCTCTTTAAGGCTCTGTTTTAATTAAACCCTTTGGATATTTTAGTGATATACATAAATTGTTGGCCTCCCAAGTTAAAGAAATCCTTAACCTATGATATAACTAGTTTATTAAAATTATTAAAATGGATTGGTCTTCATTTTACCTATAAAAAAAAGTTTTAGTCTTTCAACAGTAGGTATCCAGCCAATGGAAAATCCCTTGTAATTGTCAATTTAAATATCTTATCTCTGTTTTTCTTCCTCAAAATTAATTTTTTTTAAAAACAGAAGTCTAAATATTTTTGTTGCAGAATAAGCGGAGAGCTCATTTATTAACACTTTCTACATCTTTGGAAATTAATCGAGTTGACCAACCTTGTTCTAAATCAATTGCTTTGGCATCATATGCTGTAGATAAGATAGTCAATCAGGCAGAGAGTTTATTGAAGAAAATTTGCAAAGTTGATTCTTCAGGTTCATGGTATTCTATTATTCGGCATATAATTATTATAAGTGTATATTTATCTTTGTAAGATGTATGATTACATTTAATTTTTCTCTTAAATTTTCTCTCTAACAAAATAGTTAAAATTCATGATTATTTGATATTAAGTTACTGGTTCTAAGTATTTTTCTAGCAAATATATTTTAAAAATTTCTATTTTATATAATATTTCTTCATTTCAGTTTTTACGTTTCTTTCCTCAATTAATTTACAGTTATGAACCTAGAAATAATAATGTATAATATTGTTTGAAGCCATTACTTTAATTTTAATAATTATCAAACTTATTAAATCATATACAGCAGCAGGGTACTTAACTTAAGTTTNATTTAAATCTTTATTTATTACATTCTGTTATATAAAATCTTGTAATTTGATGACTTAAGTTAAATCATATAAAAAATATTTTATATATTTTTTATCTCATATATTATTATTAGTAGTAGTTTATGTGTATTTTTTTTTATTATTACTCAATCAAAATTTAGTGCCAATTTTAGGGTTTTATTCATTTTAAATTTTTATTTAAATGGGAAAAAAAAATTTTTCTTTCAATGTTATTTTAGAAAAATATTCCTGTTCTATATATTTTAAAATTGTTTTTGCTAATCTTAGGATTGAATTTAAATGAAAGTTCAAAATAAACTACAGAACTTTAAATGTAATAAAGTGATACTATTGGCATTTTTTCTTTATTGATAGTACTTAAACAGGTTACGTATATTGATTTTTTTTAAATACTTTATTGAAAAATAGTCAATATAGAGTATTTCTACAATTTGTTAGACAGTTTAAAAATACGATACAACATCAGGTAGTGGGAAAACGCAGTGGCAAAACCCTAGTGGCATGTAGACAAATTAATCGGCATGTATTTCATTATTCTTAATGGTTTAATTATTAACAGTATTTATATGTTATAAGGGAAATAACAAAGATTTGAAAATAATAAAATAACTAAAGAAACAATTAAAATAATACAAATATGTATTTTTTAAGTGTTTATTACTTAATAAGAACTGTTCACAGTAATTTTTTTTTCATAAACATTCAGTCCCACAAAATGCTTTTAGTATTAAAACTGGCTTTTAGTTTACTTCACAAACTGGCATCAATGACAAATTATAGATGTTTTGAATATATAATAGTTTTTAGCACACGTAGATAAGATAGAGATATGCTTTGGTACCATTTTATAAAAACTCATATATTTGAATTTTAGTTAAATCTCATAATTTGCTAGAAAATACAATATATTCTATATCATTCTTTGTTTTATCTTGCATTATTTAATCTTTAGCATATTCATTGTTTGTTTTAGGTCTCCGCCTATAAAATTCTTGGGTCTTTCTGCTGGAAAGTTTTCTGAAATTTCTTCCAACAAAATTGATACATTTTTCAAGTGCACAACTAATTTAAATTCAAAACCTTCGTCAAACTCATTCAAACCTGAGGAAAATGAAATAAAGGGGAACTGTGATAATTCTAATGATAAAGAGGAAAAATTGTCATTTTTTGAGAGAATGTTTGCCAAAGAAATACACAACTCTGGAAAGAAGTTGCATTTAATACCAGATTTAACTAAAAATGATCTTTTTCTGGATAGTGATGATTCTCAAAGTTCCATGAAGAAATTGAAACAAGAGTCAAATGAGCTATCAACAGATAATATCAAGAAACAATTGTTCAATTCTTCTTTACCTGAGAAAAAATTTACCCTGGAGAAGAAAGTAAGTGTAGAAAAATCTTCATTTATTGCCAAGAAGGAAAACATATCAAACGATAATGCAAAGAATGCTAAAAGAAAAATAAATGAGTCATCAAATAAAACTATTGCTTCCTTTTTTACCAATGCTTCAATAACTGGCTCAAGCTGTTGGACTAAGCCAGAAGAATTGTTCCCAGATATTGATCAAGTAGATGAAGAACTAATTTCACTACTGCCTGAATCTTATAGAAATTACATTATAAAGAGGAAAAAGGAAAAAATAAGTGAAGAGCCTAAACATGAAATAGACCCTCAAAAACGATCTTGTAGTCCTGTCAGATATGAGTCTATATACTCATCAGGGAACTCAAAAAATAATACAGAAGCTAATAGTATCACTGATTCACTGAAAAATATTGAAAATGAGTTACCTCCTAATAAACCTTTGATATCTGTAGATAAGAATGTCCAAAATGCACTTTTAGTCGAGTGTGGTGAATGCGGTGAAAAAATTCTTGACTATGAAGTGCATATGGACATGCACTTGGCCAAAAAGCTTCACAAGGAATTAAATTCCTATTCAACTGTTTTGACAAAAAATATTAATTATAATAATAAAGAAAAAAAGAAACGGAAAAGTAAAACTAATTCTACAGTCAATAGCACAAAAAAAATCAAAAGTATTGATTCCTTTTTCACAAAAAGATAAATTTCTATGTTTCCTTTTCTATTTGCCTGCTTTAAAACACTTTTTTTCTTCCTTTTTTTTTTTTTT
>KZ807246.1:224783-238775 GCA_000696205.2 Oncopeltus fasciatus
GGAAGAGAGGGGGGGAAGGGGGAAATGCAATTTGAAATAGTTCACGAGGGAGTTACTTCCTTGTCAGTCACGATTGGAAGTACAGATTAACTTATGAAATAGGCTTTACATATTGAACACAATATTTCCTCTTAAACAGATGTAAATACAAGCCACATGAGCTTTGTAAAAAAAGCGAAATCCTCACATTACGCAGTTAATGCGATTTGTATTTTATTTAATTTGTATTTCAACTAACCCATATAATGTAATCCTTAAAACTAGTACACTCGAAGTACTCGCATTTGACATTTCAGGTAGTCATCTTATATCGTTTCGTTTTTTCTCTGCAACAAATTTTCCCTCTCAACATTTAAAAACGATATGAAAATTTTATTAGGAAAAACAAATAATTGCGTCATCTAAAAAAAAAATATAGTTAAAATTTATAATTCGGGTAACCCCCCACTTCTATTGGTTCAATTTCTCTATATAACTCCTTTAATGAGTCTATAGTGTAGAAGTGTATCAAATGATGCACTGGTATACTAACCCAGCCCGGCAAGTCACACAAAAATAAATAAAAGACTGTTGTGAAGCATAAAGTAACAAATAAGATCACAAATCTGGCTAAATTATATTTATAAAACATTCAATAAGCCTTCTGGCCTCAATGAAGCCCATGGTAACTTATGTAATTGAAAAATTTAATCCTTTAACCTTATTTCATTCATCACGATAAAAAAATCAATAGTATATCAAAATCAAATAATTTTATATGACTATATTTACAAGAAATTTGCAATAAATTATAAAACTAAAATAAAAGTAGAGAACTTTTAGGGTTTCAACCAAGGTTACAACCTTGACCCAACCCCGAAAGATTCTCTACTAATAATCTCTACAGTCAAAAATTCTCCGTTTGAATATTTTTTTAAATTTGGTAAAAGGTACAATTTTATAAAACAATAATATTTATTGAATATAAATAAAAAAACAATTTATTTTGAGAGAGGATGCTAACGTGTGATCTCATATCCTGCTCCTGCGAATGACTGCAGGAGAGACCTTTCTTTTCAGGAAGAGAATTCGCAGTGCATTAGTCACACGATTGAAATTCAAAGTGTCTGATTTTGGGAATGGTTTTATACTTTTGTGATCTTTCTTGTAAAATTAGAGTTTCATTCCAAAACCTATAGATAATTTTGAAAGACCTAAAAAGGAGGGTGCTGGTCTAGTATAGGGCAGGAACTCCCAAGTTTAGATATGGGTCCCGTCCAGGACAGATAAAAAAAAGGACGCAAAAACATGGTACCATGATAAGCTACATTGAAGGAATCTGGATGATGTGGGTGTATCGTAAGAGTACGATACATTCTTTGTGGAGGCACTCCGTTGGCTGAAAGAGAACACCTGCACATTTTTTTCTTTACTCCTCCCTTCGAGCGAGATTGCCATCACTACCTGCAGACCCAGAGTCACCTCTCAGTTCCTGCAGTGATAACAGTTCCTACCTTGTACTTGGTGAGGACGGGAGGCTGGTGGAGGTTGTTCTGTTTGTGGAGCTTGCTGACGTCGTACTTGTGCCGCCAGAGGAACAGGGAACAGACGTTGTGGGCTATCTTGCCCGCGGCCTCTTTGCAGCCCCCTTGACAGTGCTCCAACATTTCGCTCCGCGCGCAGCTCCAAGTCACATGACCTGCGGGGTCAGAGTAAAGGGATGAGGAGGGTCAGAATGACTGACGCACCCACGGATTCTCTCAAAGGCTGTCTCTTACCTCTCCATAAAAATGTGTAACAACGTTTTCAAACAACACCGCAATAAGTTATAATAGTCGATCATTCAATTGATTAGTTACTTAAACTAGGAATTTAATTATCCTCATTAGATATTTATTGTGAGAGAAATCACCCACAAACTCTAAATCAATAGGTATAAACAGTTAAATAATATTAATCCAGACTAATACTATAGTAAAGAATGTTAATTTACAAAGCTACGAATAACTATCGACACGGCATTCTAATCACTCGCTTATCAATAGGTGGCGATTAATACAAGGTACGTAAAGGGTCCGAATTCAGTCGGAACATTACAAGTTTTAACTGAAACATGTTTAGCAGCAGAGAGGGTATAAACAAAGGAATATTGATAATCAAAACGACCCTGTTTTGATCAAAGTTTCAAGCCTTTCTTAGGACATCATATATTAAAAGTAAAACTATCGGGTGCTAACAAAGAATTTGTTAAAATTACTTTCAAATGTTTAGTCTCGAGTTAACTCAAGGCCATAAGTATCATTTTCCAGGCAAAACTTCAAGTTAAAAACCGTAGAGACGACTTAATTGGGATTAGAGCCAAAAAATGATTTTAAAAAATCCCAAAAACACAATTTTCTTTCATTATGTACATTTTCCTTTATTAAGAGTTTAAAAATTCATTAGAAAATGGGAATAATATATAGTAATCAAGAACAGGTGGGATAGAGAGTGCAGTGTACACACAAAAAGAAAATTATTCCTTGTGATTTTTTTTCTTTCTGTGTGTGCACTGGTGCAGTAATAGAGAGTACCTCTATCCCACCTGTTCTTGACTACTATATATATATGGTGTTCATTTTAAGATCCTATAAGAAATGCAACTATATTTCTTTTAATACAATGAGTCACTAAATATATTTAATTACGTTCTTAACCAATCATACCTATATTAATTTTTTATATTTACAAATATTATTTTTATCATTAGGCAAAAAAATTACTATGACACAAAACTAACAACAATAAAATTCATTTATTTCAAAGTAGAATTCTTTATCATTATAAAAAAAAATTATATTACAATTTATAAATGTATACAAAATAATATTACAAATTAATATATAAAATTGACATGTATGTATCTAGGCGTATACAAATATATTGTTTTTGTGTAATAAGTATATCCAATCAAAAAATATATGCATGGAATTATTTTATAAATATATGTTTGAATTATTACATACATTATTTCGTTATATATTTACAGAATAAATAAGATAGGCTCTAGTCTGACGGATTGGTTTTCCGAAATCGTACTTTGTTCGCTCTACCAGATATTGCATTTTGGAGCATCTTCAGGGACTTGTGGGTTTGGTGCAGGGATTTACCATTCCAGAAAATGTAATATGGATATATATCTTTGCTCTGGAATGGTGTATTGAGAGGATCGACTTAAATTGTATTGAGCCTGTATGTGCTGCGTCTCTTGGCAGTTTATATGTATATATATATATATAAACACATAGACGCACACACACACACACACACACACGCACACACATATATATATATAGAGAGAGACGGGAGACGGGGATTATTCACAACTGGCTAATATATTTTTTTACTTCCTTCGAACGCTATCACGTTAAATACTCTCATGGATTTGTATAAATCGTGTGTTTTATTATGAATTTGTATTACATCATTAATATATCTAAATAATAAGTATTCAATTTTGATTGTTCTTAGTTAATTTAAAATTCAGTCATACCCAATCCATTAACCTGTGTCCCTTGATCATCAATTCAAGCTTTTTCTTACTTTCCTTTGAAAATGACAGTTTCATGTTATTCATATAGTAACACCCAAAAGAAATTGTTCTTAGGCGCACATGGACCGCAATCCTGAAAACAATTAAGCATTAAAAATGAGTTACAGTTGCAAATTGTAAATGACTTGAGTCAAATTTATTATATGGAACTCCATTATGCTTTTGCCATTATACACTCCATTATGTAAATTGATATTGATAAAATATTATTACATATATTATCGTATTATATAAGAATAAAACTAAAGTAATATCGTTGAAAATGACCATAAGAGATAACTACTAGACACTTAAAAAGTATTTCTGGACCACTCTCCAGTGTTTCACTTAAGTGTTTTATTTATATGCTCTTGTCGCATAAGAAGGAATTATATTAATATCGCAATGATCATAAGAGATAGGTACTGGTCATTGTTCAATGTTGCATAGAAAGTGTTTTTAATTTTCTGCTACTTTTTGGAACAGATAATAAAGGCCTTAACCCAAATTATGAGGAGATCCCTAAATTAAGAAAAAAAAAATGTAACGATGTTCATTAGTTGGATACAATTGTACTGCTTACAAAGTATTGATTTATGAATCTCCGGCTGAGGTAGAGAGGTTTTTTTTCTATCTCCCTGTAAGATTCAAATTAGTATTGATTTGTTTATTCCTTTCTTATCAAGTAAAACCCAAAAATATAGTTATTTATAGCCCAAAAATAACCTTTTTTTTTTTTTTTGTTATTTGTATATTACTTATATTTAGTTTTATTTGTGGCCCTTTGATAGTAGAGCTGTGAAGTGTATTTATTAAAGCCAATTCATTTCTTATTAATGCTGTTCGTGTTAGGCATGAAAAATGTATCAAGTGATTATCGTCTTAATTTTACAATTACTAGTCATTTGAAAAGATTCTTGGTCATCGGATCGGGAAGTTAAGAATGTGTGCAAGATTTTCATTAATTGAAAATAAAATGACAAAATATAAGTTAGGATAAGTCTCGTAGTCCTACTCAGAAGATTGGATGGGAATACAATTTCAGTGGGAGGGTTCACCACTGTTGGTAGTGTAACCAGAGAGGATATAACTTACGTTGAGTTAGAGCTGTTGATTCTTTGGTAATTGAAGAAAAATATTAGATGAATAACCAGATCCATGAATAAATCCGATTTAACGGTAACGATAAAGAATATGTTAACCGAAATGTCCATTCCATTAACAAAAATTATGGACACACTCAACTTTCGATTTCATTAAGTGGCATTAAAGTGTATCTCTAAATCAAACGAAATACCTTCAAAGTCACAGGTTTATCACATTTATATAATTACTCTACTCCTAATAAATTAGTAAATTTTATATACATTTTTTCTTTTTACAATTCAGAATGTTTGTCATTAAATATGTATACTTACCGGTTAAAGAAACTAGAAATCCAAGGAAATGTTTCTCTTAATATACTCATTAAGTTATCTGAAAGAAATTAATAAAGTATATTTTAAATTATCACTAATCTTATACAGCGAAAATATATTAACATTAACAGAGTAAATGACATTTATTTCCATAAATACTTACATAGAATCATAATGAGTTTCTCAGAGAAGGAATGCAATCACTGAGCTAATTTTCATGTGGAAGTTTGCGAATTTTGTTAACGATATTCTATCTCTTGACATGGTCTAGTCCTACAATTCATCAGGCAAAACCCATTCTAATTATTCATCCATCTTATCCTAACTCAAGATCCTTCCTTATCCCCTCTTCTCATAGTTCCCCGCCACACACTATTACGACATGCTTACTTACATAAGTAAGTAAGCCTGTGAATAACACACAGGCTGCGGTTCAGTTCTCTATGCACATATACATCTGCATGGAACTACAGTTTGACTAGTTCTTATCCTGCTGAACTTTCCCCATATTGAAAATATCATTTCTGAGTTAACATGTGGCTTCTCATGTATCCTTTTCTATGTCCTTCACCGTTCCTCTAATGTTTAATTCCGTTTCAAACTCTACATTTTTCAACAGAATTTCCTACTTTTTTTTTTTTTTTTTTAAGTTATGAAGTTATAGTACTAAAATACATTGTTTACCCAAATTGATTTGAGATTGAAAATGACATTTTGTCTAGTGTTAGCATTTCTTCTGAAACTCTCCATGACATTATTTATTCGGCAAATTTTCCTCTTTGATTGACATTCTATGTGTTGGCCTTATTTTGGTTCTTTGACTTTATCCATTTCTGTGGTGTTACACGATTTTTTTTTACCGGTACCTTCCCGGCGATCATATCTGCCACAGCATTTGGAGGTAATTTATAAAATAAACCAGTTGTTCAGACCCGAGTTGCGTCACTGAACATGTATGTATGTTGTTTATGTAATTACATTGTATATAGATCGAGTCTTGTACTTCAGCGTTCCTGTCGAGTATCATGCTTTTGCTGGGTGGAATTTTGAGTTAGTTAAATTACTGTATGTATTCTACGTGGCTATATATTAGTGACTATATGCATTCTAGGTACTTTCAGGGTTTACCTATTTTTGCATTTTTTTAATTAATGTTTAAACAGCTCAATTATTACCGCTATATGTAAATAAAGCTACTCTATTGAAAATAGAGCTACATTTGATATCTGAAGAGAACACCGTTTTACAAACTAGATCTCATCCGTCATTGTGGTAAGGTACCAGTTTCGTACACCGGTATTTAGGTAATTACATGTTTTCTCTCTTCTATTACTTATGAAACAAGTCCTGGACCATATCCTGCCCTGGGCGATTGATTTCTATGATTTAATGTCTTAAATGGAGGTGGTAATTACCTTAGCAGATCAGAAATTAATACATTTTGATTTTTCTCTCAAGGGGTTTTAAGGAAAGGAAATGTGCCACCAACTTTTAGGACAAAAAATGTGCTGCCAACTATCTTCTGATTACAAGTGTTCAAATATGAGTTAAATTGTCCACGGCGATCAGTCCCGTTATGGACAACCAAAATTCCATTACACTTCAAAACTTGAATACAAATACACAATATTGTTCTAGATAGATATTAAATAGGTTTTATTATTTAAAGTACGCCATTAGTAACTCCTATAGGTATCTGGATATAACTTTTCAGACAGCTCAGTCTAAAGTTATCGAAGCCCACTAAAGATTATATTGCGTTATGTCTTTCCCTTATTTAAAAGTGCATTAAATTTAAAATTTTGAATTTCTTCTTAAAGATAAGTTCTTTTAAAGTTAAATTTTGTTTCTTATTGACAGTTTTAACCTAAAAAATAAGTTTCCAACGATACATTCTTTTTCATCTACAGTTCTTTCTGAGTGAGATAAGTTCTCATAAGCTTCATTAGAAAACATGATACATCTGAAGGGCCGCTAATAGAAAAGAATATTTTATTTTATAATTTAAATAGAAATAAATTACCTTGTCACAGAATTATATGTATTTAATATGAACGTAAGTAGTTAATAGACACTGTCTAAAAATCATTAGACTCACAAAATGTCAAATTCTTAACAAAATACAGGAAATTCTTTCAAAAGCATGTCATAACCTGTAACTATGTTTATCTTACAATACTTTTTAATAACTTGCCTAAAATTATTTCCAGCAATAACAAATTGCCACAATATTCACCAAATGAAAATTATGTATGAAAACAAGCAACTGTCAATGAGATGGAATCAGGAAGAGAGACAGAATAATTATGCTTAGTGTGATGCATGAGCATATATTTAAATGTGGTTAATGATATCTCGTTAAATTTATTTAATAGGTATGCTAAGCTGTCCAGAGCACACAATATATTTTGTATGAGATTTTCAAAATTTTTAAGTGATGCCTGACAACACTATTGATTATTATTTCATTACTGTCACTTTTGTAGAACATAATAGCCAAAACTTCTCTTAATTTATTTCTAATAATATTGTACAAGAAAGTTATAAATTAAAATACTTACGAATAAATTTTATATCCATGGACTTCTCATGATTCTATTAGGAAAAAATGAAATATTAATTAAGTAATAGTAGATGAAAAAAAATAAAAGTATNAAAAAAAGATAATTCAAAGAAGTATGATATTTGAATTAAATTATAAATTATGGACTTCAATTAAAATTTTAATTACCGAGGTAAATGTGTGTGCATATGTTTATATATATATATATATATATATATATATATATATATACATATAGAAGGAGAGAGTTGTATCTCAACATCTCTATTGTAAATTGCCCACAATATTAATTTAAACACTTATTCACTAGCAAATGTAAATTTATTGATTAATTCAGAGAAATATATTTGGTAACAATTTTTTGTTTGTATCTTGAGTAGAGCCTCTATTGTATTTCATCCCAAATTTATGAATTCATTCATTAGCATTCATAAAATAAAACATACTTACTTATTATTTTTAAAATTTGTATTATTTACAAGTATACCAAGCATAAAATAAGAACTTACAATTGTAGACACTGGCTCAAGCAATTTTTATTTCCAATAATAAATGAGCCCTACTAATCTACCCTGTAATATTATCTATTATGCTTTAAAATATAATGCAGGTAAAATGTAATTGTTAACGGTTTTATTGACATAAAAAAAAATTGTGAAATTTTATCAGTGTAACCAACATACAACAAAATTACAACAGTATATTAAAGTATTAATATACCTATCTCAACAAAATTACAACAGACTCCTTAAACCATGCTTACAACTATGATTCGAAAACTTATTTCTATGAAATGATTTTTAATTATTTACACCTTCTCATCTAAATCTCTAAATTCTCTCTTTAATATAAAACCACTTAAGAACTGAAATTTTAGCAGTATAGCTTTTTAGGGCGGTACAAGGTTCACCCCCACAAATATGATACATCCAATCAAATGTGTGTTCAAAGTTTGAGTGAGTTGCTATATATTATGAACGAGATGTTTAAGAAGAAACAAGCTTCTTTGATTAAAATGAACATAAGATCATTTGAACTAAGAATGATAACATTTTTTAAGAACTTTATTTGTCTAAAAATAAATTTTTCCAGTCATGTCCAGTCATAAAAAACTGAGGTGTAATTTTATTAAATTCTGAAACATTTTTGTAGACAACATAAATTAATCTTGAGAGTACACATCAGTAAGTTTTGTTTTTTTTGGTTTGTTTTTATGAAAGTTTTTTCAATATTAACTTATTAAAATTTAATAATCGAATGTGTTAAATTCTGAAAAATTTGAATGTGGTAAATTTAATCATGTTCGTCGTTTACTGACTTTTTTAAAATTTACTTGAAGGCATGAATAAATTCAACTTATTTGAATTGCTTAAAATTCAGTAATTCTGTACAAGATTTTACATAATGTTTCTGTTATTCTATAAATACTGCTGAAACAATAGTAATTGTTTCAAAAACCAATCACCTAAATTTCCTGTGTTTTGTAAAATTTTAGTTTTATCCTCTTTTTACACTTCCATCCCAAAATACTGTTTTTAAAATTGGTCATTATTAAAACTTGGTTTTACAGGGATTCTAAAAAATACCAAGGCGTTAAGTTAATAATAAATATAACATAGCAAAAATAACTAACCCCATCAGTAATAAGTAAATAAGGGGAGATAAACTACAGGAACCCAACCTTATCTAAACACCCATTTTCTGGGTGAGTTTATGTTTCCTGATTAAAGATCGTACTTATTTTCCTGCTTCTAATAGAATCTCCCTGGCGTTAATGACCAAAGGTTAACACGCCATTAAAAAAAGAAAAAAAAAATACCGGGTGGAATAATTGTACCGGGTGGGATTCAGACCCGCAGCACCTGGCTGTGCAAATTCTTTTCATAAAATAATATCTTTGCCTATATTCTTTTCAAAATAAAATCCTAATTTAAGAAATGTCTCTTTTTTATTAAAACCTCAATTAATCTAAATATGTTGTTTTTCTTCGTAGAAGCCTAAAATTCAGAAATGCATGAAAACATAAAATATTAGTTACAAAAAATGCACATTTGCATGTGCAAATGCACTGTGCATTTCTTATAGTTAATTTAGCATGAGATTACATACCACAATTAATTCATTATTTGAAAAAAAAAATATATTATATAGCACATGCATGTAATATAATTTTTATAAGTAATTCTTAACATTTATTAAAAAATAAATAAAATATGTAGCTATTAGGTAACAAGTTATTTCTCAAATAAATTACCTCTGATTTAAAATTTCGGAGTTTCATTCCAAAGGCTAATATATTTAGTAAGAATCTTTTAACATTTTTTATAAATATATTAGTAAAATAATGTATCTTCATTGCTTCTGATAATGACAAATAGAATATGCTGTAACAAAATTATTATTTCAGTTAAAATTATGAATTTATTTAGTAATGAATTTAGGACAATAGTCCTAGAGTAAAATTTTTCTCTTACTGCCCAGATTGCTTTATCTACATTAAAGAAATACTTGCAATATGTTTAGAATTCTGGCACTTTGAAATCTCCATTTTCCTGCAATTTACCGGTGGAACAAACCTCGCCAAGTTTTAATATCTTTCAATTGATATTACACCAGAAATCCTCCTTCATGATAGTTATTGTACTCAAATGATAGTAATTATTAAATGATGGTACTTTTATTCAAGGGAAAAAAGACATAATGGCTAATACGGTACTTAATGACTCTCATTTGCAATTATAAAACTGTGAAGGACTGATTTTAATTTTTTTTTATAACATTACTTGCTAAAACTATTTTTTTTAAATATGCGAACAAATTTATTATTTATTTATTTTCAAAGAATTTATGATTTATTTTGACTATCGAGCAGGTATTTTCAGCAATCCCATATTGGAAATTATGAGTCAGAATCATTCAAGGAAGGAGGGTTAAGTCTTGAAATACTAAGGATCTGACTAAAATATAATTTGCACATGTCTTGCACCAAAGGATGAAAGATGATGGTTTAATTATATAAACATTGTAGACCTTTTGAACTATTTTCATGAAAATTTAAGGATTTGCAGTGAAGAAAAGGGAGAACGTTTCACCAGGATGTGTCTCTAACAACGAGAGAGGCCACCATGCTTGTGGACAGATAACTATTTAAGTGAGAAACCAAAGATGGAAATTCAAATGGACAGTTTTTGACAGTAGAGGTCATTAGTAGATTTTTTTTTGTTGAGGTTCGGTCAAGGTTGATCCAAAAAATACAATTTAAAAAATGTGTATTTTTTAATTATCTGCAGAGATTGTAAACCATTTTCAGGGTTATCATGAAGGCGAGAGGGGACGTATTGTCACCTGGATCAAATATTCAGTCATGAAGATTTGATCCAGGTGACAACACGTCCCCTCTCGCCTTCATGATAGCCCTGAAGATGGCTTACAGTGTAAGCCAAAACCTTAGCAGATAATTAAAAAAAGGACTTTCTTTAAAATTGTATTTTTGGATCAACCTTCACAAAACCCCAACAAAAAACATCTAATGACTTCCACATTAGGGTCTTGTGAGTGTTTTATTCTGAAAGTTATTTAAACAAGTACTAACTTTTTTGCAAGAACCATAGAAATCTCTTCTTAGATATATCACCCTTAACTTAATTATTTATAAAAAAAATTAATTTAAAACACGTAAACCCTATGTTCCATGAAGTTGAATAGTCTTCGTTTTTTTTTCCAATAATTTACTACCTTGACCTTTCATCTGTGAATAATATTGCTGCAGTTCTACATGTACATTATATAGACTTTCACTGTCTTAGTAGACATTTTTGAAAAAAAAAAATATGCTTAATGATTTTATTGATATGCTTATATATGCATGATTCTTACTCTTGCATCTAAACTGTAAGATTCCTGAGCTCCTTTCATGAAGTTGCTCTCATTCTACTTATAGCCCTGAAGAAGCCATCACATGATGTGCAAAACCTCGGCAAAAATGAATTTTTCTACATAGCCAAAGCCGGAATATAAATAGTAATATTTCAGGTTAGACGTAAATATTTAACTAGGATTACATATAAATCAAATAATCATACATGTAATTTATTATTATTAATTAATTGCATATTTTGTAAATTAAAAATGAATTATTTTCATTAATAAAATTATTCATGCATCTACAAAACTAAATTGAAAATTACTTTTCAATATCATGCGCTGCATCCCACTGTCGTTTCTTCAACTCAGATGTACTTACACCCAAGTGTGTCACTGAAAAGTAAAAAAGTGAATATACATACATATACACAACCATTTACATGTATAAAAATGGTGATATTCTGTAGTTATTGAATTCAGAAAGAAATCTGGTCCACATCTTTAGAGATTTTTTTTCGTTAAGCTAGTACAAGTACTTATTTCTTTTAAGCTTATACTTAAGTATAATAAGATTAAGATTTCTTTTTGACTTGGCTAGAAGAAATATAGTCTTGTCATTTGAGTTAGACTCCAAATCAACTGTGCTTATGAACTCACATCCAAAGGTCCACCTACCATGGTCAGCTTCAGACAAAAAAAATAGTGCATCTACAGTGGTTTAAAAAAAAACACACAGAAAGTAAGTAAGCTTTTAAAATTGCTTTACCTATATTATAGTTATAACTATTGATCGTTCCTGCCAATTTATCCATAATATTGACCTTCAATTTTTTTTTTTTTTTTTTTTTACTAAGTTTGTGCCATATTTCAGTCAGTTATCCTGTAAAAATGTATTCTATTTTATTGGAGGTTGCTGGTCTATAAACATATCTGTTTGACTAATAACTATTCCACAATACTAAATTGCATAAATTCAATTAACTAAAAACTACTGAAATAGTATTCAATTTTAAATTTTGGCTAATCCAGACTTTTAGTCCTACATGATTTTCAATTAACTTGATAAAAGAATTCACGAGATTAAATTTAGGGTTAAAAGCTTGAAATGGTTAATTTTTGGGGATTTCCTGCTCTAATAAAAATGGAAAAAGTCAATACTTTAGTTATACTTTATTTTTTTAAGCTTTTTTTAACCTACAATTCGCAACTCAAAGAATAAGTTTTCAAAATTATAACACAATTCATTTCACTTTGGAATATGTATGTGCATATAATTTATAAAAGTGTAAAATTTTAATTTAGTATTTATTTAAAATTTATTTATTTTTTGCGTTATAAACTCTGTTGTGGAAGAAAAATATTTGGCTGCATTTCACAGGAATACAAGATTTATATTTCTATTGACATATCGCTACACACGTTGTAAACTGCTAAAGTAGGTTTTTCATGTATTTTTCTGTCACTCTTCAACGAGAATTATTGAATCATGTGATACAGGTCTATAAACTAAAAAAATTAGGGCACACATTTTAGCACTGGTTCTTATTCAGTTAACAAAACTGTATGCCATAACACGAACAGTTGGCCAATGATAATCACATGCCAATCAATAGAAGGGTGTCAATCTTGGCAAAAACATTTTCTGCACCGGCTAGAGAAGCATTTGAGTCTCATTTGAAATTTTCTTTTTTTGAAGCTTTATATTTATGAGCATTACCTAATATTAAATGGAATGTATGATGCTAAAAAATACCTAACAGGTTATATATCAATATATAAGTTCCACTCACTAATATGTGTGTGTTTGTAAGAGGGTATATAAAATGACAGTGTTTCAACCAAATATTTGTATTATTATATCTCTGATACATAACACGACTAATACTCAAAGCATAATCCATTGTTATTTACCATCTAACAGCCAATTGCTCAATCACACGTCTTGGGATTGCTATCGAAAAACTCTTGAGACAATTTCAACTTTCGCAAAATTATGATTTTTTTTTTCTCTTGAAGAAAATGGGACATGGATCGAAACAAGTAGTAATGCGATGGTGAATGAAGCAGGGGTTCGAACCTCCTGAACACCAACCAATGAAGTTCTTTAGTCTTTCCTTTGACTCGACTGGAAGTCTGAGGACGAGCATTATCATGTTGGAATAAGACTCCTTTTCTGTTGATCAAAGAAGGATTAAGCTCGGAAAAAAAAAAAAAAAAAAAAAAAAAAAAAAAAAAAAAACGGAGTCATTCTTCGTTTTCAACGTCGTATCTCTACTGCTAAGTTTTTCATATTAACGCCGAGTAGTGCGCAGTTCAAGGACACCAGTAATGCCGTGAATTTTTGTGAAAATGACGAGGATTTCGTAGGACACTGTCATGTTTCTTCTTTGAAACAAATAACTAAACTGAGGCTTTTTTTTTAAAGAAGTCAAATGAGATTTAACAGGCTTAGAGAATGCATTAAAGGGATTATTAAGTATTGGTAAGTATTAAATTAAATAGGTTAGAAACATTTGCTGCCCTTTGAAATCTTGAATTCGATAACACGGCCATTATTCTTTTGATACACCTCTTCATATATGGTATATATATATATA
>KZ807246.1:258798-278824 GCA_000696205.2 Oncopeltus fasciatus
ACAGTGCTCTGTAAGCACTACATATATATATATATATAAAACCTTCCTCAATATTAGCTTGCCTCTAATATCTAGAAAACTTCTGAGTCATCGAGCCAAAAAGATAATAACGCCTAAAACAATAGGTACATAGGGCGTTTACACATTAGCACACACTACGCGTGCACGATCGCATGAGAACACACACAAACACATACGCACGCGCGAGCACACACACACACACTATAAAGGCTGAGTATTTTCCCCACTATTCCTTCTTGACTAGGTTCAGTATTGCAGATATTTGGTATGGTCCACCATGCTCAGTGGTCTTTACATACGAGGATAGCTCTCTCTCTGGCTTATAAGATATAATGTATCATTTATTCTCGTTTTTTAAATTTTAATGAAAATAAGGGAACTTGTGTACGACGCACTTCTTACGTATGTGTACTAGCGCTTCCCTTAAATCTTCCCTATCAGACAGTCTACGTCAAACCATATCCATCCTACTTCTTGCATTCTATCATTAATGAAACCCTGGAAATTAGGTCAGCTTATGTGTGACGTAATGTTTCGTGCAGGTCACATACAATACACTGCCAGTAAGTCCTAATAAAGCATGGTCCGTAGCTGGATGTCCCCTGGTGCTTGATACGCCATTTTCAATCTCGCGGTGGAGGTGAACTACCAAGACTATTTCCGATTTGTGGGCAGTGTAACTTTAAGGCTAGCAGGTAACATTCCATACGGGGAAAATGGCGATCCCACTTAGGCAATAGATGGACTCGGGTGTAGTGATTACGGCAACAGAGATGGTCTTCGCACACTCGTCGTAGCAGCTGTTCAAGAGGGAAATTTAGAACACTGTTGTGTGTCCTCATGCAGGAATGTTACTTCTTCCTCTAACGGTGGAGATATATCGGACAGCTGAGCTCATTCTCATGGACTCTTTGGGAATAGCAAATATGCCGGTCGCGAAGGATCTGCAAAAACTAAGCAGGTTCCCCATGTTTTCTTAAAGATGGACATAGATAAGAGTAAATGACGAACTATATCTTTTTCCACGAAAGAGATGGAGATGACTATGACCCTCAAAGATAATACTACCAGGCCTGTCTCTATACTGTCCGGGAACGAAAAGAGTGGGGGATCAAATCTTCACTGTAATGTTTCCGTAAAAACATTATAGAACATAAACGTGAACAATTTTTTTTTTATATAATGAAATTAACTGTGGTATGTAATCCCAAGGTAAATTTTCTTCAAGAAATGCACCTCACCGGGGAAGGTAGTAAGATTTTTATTTCTGGCTCCCTGTACATTTCTTATTAAAAAGTTTTGCTTAATTCAAATGACAGTGATGATGTTAAGATCATAACTTTTGTTTATCTATAACTCCCCCTCTTTTCCCTCATACAATTTCAACCAAAAATGAATTCTTCTAAGAGTTTGCAATGAAAAAAATTTAAATAACGAATTTAGTTTCTCCATTTTAAAATAATCCACCACTCGAAACAACATTCTTAAATATATTTATTAACTTATTTAGTTAAAAAAAAAAGTTATTGTACATAAATAAGATAACATTCTACACTTATTTGGCTATATAAAATTTATATAATTTCTAATGTTCGACTTCTTCTAAATCCCCTTCCTTCTCAACTGATTTCTGCCATTTTTCGACAGTTTACAAAACGCATCTTTTATACCAAATTTGGTTTAATATATGTATGTGTGAGTGTACATCTTCATGGTAATGTACCATCGTTAATAGGTTGGTTTCTCTACGGGCAATCTCTGCCGAAAAACTTTATTTTCCCAAACAAGGCCTCGCAGGCCCTTTCGCTACATTGTACAAGTTCTCTTTTCAAAACTGGACCTGGAGCTGGACGTTAGAAAGGAATAATTGACAATGTGAAGGGAGAAATCGATNTTATTTTATTTATTTTTTTTTTTTTTTTATTGGAGCTACTTCCTATAGGCGAAGATCCGTTGAAATTTTTCAAAAGTTGCGTCATGCATCAACGTGAATAGCTTGATTTCCCAAGTGGAAATTTGTTAGTAGAAGAAATATAACTTTCAGAATCAGAGATTCACTTAGTTATTTATATAATTAATAAAAATGAAAATATAACTAAAATGTTATAATTGTTTTACTATTTCAAAAAAAAAACCTACTTCATTTTAAATGAAATTTTATAACCTTTATAGTTCAATCTTTAACCTCTTACATCCCTTTAACAGTTTGGAATAAACTAAATGCAGAATTTGATTTCTATATTTCAAAAGTGAAGAGACTGCCCAACCAACGAAATTACATTTATAAATACTTTTATAACTAATTTTAAAAAAAAATTCTCTAGGGCTTTTATAAGCACGCATACACTACACGCACGTATATAAACTTCTAGTACAATAGTTTAGTTATAAATAATAATATAATTGTAAACACACGGTTTTCATATCGGTTTTAACTCTTGCAGTTGTTTTTTTTTGTGTGTGTTTTTTGGATCACATCGATATAACATATATATAATCGATATTCTCATATATGTATGATATTTATAATTATAAATGTGTGTGTGTGTTTGAGCGCGCGCGCGTGCGTGCGTGCGTGTGTGTGTGTGCGTGCGTGCGTGCGTGCGTGCGTGCGTGCGTGCGTGCGTGCGTGTGTGTGTGTGTGTGTGTGTGTGTGTAGAACCTATAAAAGTTTATTAAAGCATAATAAAAAGTTATTAAAATTTTTAAAAAAAGTCTTCTGAAAAATTGCAATAGCTCAATTATCTTTAGGAAATTGGGTAACACGTAAGAAAGCAGAGTTTGCAGGTTGCTTTCTATTACCTCAAGGAATATGCCATTTACCTGAGAATGGAGAGAATCCTCGTCTCACACCGGTCAGACTGTGAGAAGCGTTTAGAGCGACTGCTTCAGGTGGAGTGGCGCACAAAGTGTATACCCTTGCAAGAGAGGTGGGGTGGGGTGGTACACGGCCTTCAACCTCTTCTGCGGCAGACAGGAGCCGTCTAAGCAAGGCAGATGCTTCCTACGGATTTGACACAGACTGTGAGGGTAAAACTTAAAATTGCTAAATCCGTCTCTCGACCGCTCACGTCACAAAAACCTTAAAGATAAATGCATTCATACATACATTCTTTAATACTTTACTTAATATTTCAAAATTTAAATAACATTTTAAGTCGATTATTTCTTACAATTATTTCGTAATGGCAATAATTATTTTGTAATACCACGAAGATAAAGAATGTTTATAATATTTGGTCCCCTTTTATAACCTCTCCCCTCTTCCTCAGCCTTTAAAAAACGGTTTCCGAAGAAAAGCCTGAGTATCAAATTTCATTATTTATAAATTAACAACCAAAAATAAAAATTCAGATATATATGCAATTTTTTAAGTTCCTTTAAGAAAAGTGTTAAATAATTTTGTAAAATGCTGAAATTAGAGAGGGATATAGTATGGATAGGTATGAGTTTGTTACGCAATTAACGTTAGGTTATTAAGCGAATAATAAACGTTGATCACCGAGTGATTTAGAGGAAGAACCAATTCAAATCATTATAACTTAGAATAAAGAAAATAATATAAGTAAATTTTTTTTAAATTTATAATCAACAGATAATTAAGAAGATCTATTATATACATGAGTAGTAATAGAAAATGCATACATATAGATTGCATTTGTGACGGCAAAAGCTTTATTTTATCAATCAGATTTAAAACGGTTAAAAGTTAAGGTTAAAAATACATACTAGCTCTATCAGACAAACTGTTGTACTGGACCCTGGAAAACGGTCTTATCAATCAGCTGATTTAGAATAAATGATTTAGATGTGCTTATTCACAAAGAGGCTTTAAGATAACTTGTTAATCTTTATCACTTATCGCTTAACTGTTATCGGAACTGCAAAGGTTACGACCAGCCTAAAGCTCTGCGGGATGTGATCTGATGTAAATCTGTGTTGTTGTTTTTTTTTTGTTGTTTTTTTGGTTTTTTTTACTACTGCCTCGTTTCTTAGTAAAAAAAAAATGATGTATATAAGTTTGTGTGCTACGGTGGTGTGGGTGTAATTGGTACACCACCTATAGCGACCCTTTTACCCGTAGTTATGTACGGGTTATGGTGAGAATATGTCTGCGGACGTTGTGTTCCGAGGAGCATTACAAATGAAGTAACCGGTGAGGAGGACCGCTGGCGTGAATCTTTTATAACTTCGTGGAAGAGATGAGAATGGCCTAGAAGATTCTCATCAGGATTTCTCAGTATTTTTGTTCCTCTTCCCAAATAAAGGAGGCATCTGGCATCCCACAATTGGCCCCTTCCCGTAAAGGTATGGTCCTCACGCAACCTACTTCCCTAGTCTTTAACACTATTGTAATTTTAAGAGAGTAAAAAATCAAAAATTCTGCGAGAATAGACCCATTGTCAAATATATATATATATATATGTGTGTGTGTGTATATAATTATTTTTTCTGTTTATTAAGATCAAAAACATTGTATGTGCTCGCAGTAGCAATTAACTTTATTTAAATCTTTATAATGGTTTTAGTTTATGCTCAGGAAACAGGTTTTGGCTCTCTACAGAGATTTGCTAAGGAGTGCACGAGAAATACCTTCTCCTGAGGACAGAAAAGAAANATATGCAAAGGACTTTTTGCTCTTATGAGTCAACAATTATATATTTAAAAAAAAAAAAAAAAATCAAACTGGGCATCTGATCTTCTTTGCACAAACACCTGTAGAAATTTATTAACAGCTGAAATCGATTGGGAGGTAAGAGACGGTTTTGGAAAGACTAAAATTTAAAATTGCAATGTCTTTTTTATTATGTGTTTCGCAGAAATATTTATAGAACGTTCTGTTAATTAACAATGATTTATTTAAAAAGGTATTTTGATATTGGATTGTAATGGCAACACTGCGTTGGTTAAAAAGGAGGTTCTGTATGAAGTTACACTCTCCATGTTGTATGAGATATAAATAAAAGCACGTTTCACGTTTCATGAATTATTTTTATGATTAATTATCCCCATAATCCTTAACATGGTTATGGGCCCAGTACGGCCATCGCGTTTTATAGTGAATTAAGTGTTAAAGGACATAAAATGTCAAAAGAAAAATATCAAATTGTCCCTTTCGCGGGGGACAATTACAACACGTGGGAGTTCCGATTGATAAGTATCCTGCGGGATAATGGAGCAATTGAGGCCATCGAAAAGGAGGACTTCAGTAAATCTGCGGAAAAGAAGCAATTGGAAGCTAAGGCCCAGGCTATCATAATAGCGGCAACCGCCGACAGTCACCTCGAATACTTAAAGGACAGATCTGCTTATCAAATTATTAAAAGCATGGAAGACAGCTTTAAGAAGAAAGGTATTAGATCTAAATTATTTATAAGAAGAAAGTTGTCCGATATGAAATTCGACGAACGGAAACCTTTAATGGAACATTTTATTGACATGGAAAAGCTATTTGCACAACTTGAGGATGCTGGCAGTGAGCTCTCGGTGGAAGAGAAGGTTAACTATTTACTCCTATCCATGCCGAAATCGTATGAAGGCATTATCACGGCTTTGGAAACTGTGGAGGAATTGAAAATGGACTTCGTGAAAAACAGACTGCTTGGGGAAGAGGAAAAACGGAACAGAGGAGCGACCAAATCCCTTGACTCTTCAATCTTCCTATGTTATGGATGTGGACGCCCCGGACACAAAAAATTCCAATGTAGGAGCACTCAGCAGGCACGACACGAGACTGGTGACCGGAGACTACACGGGAGAGGTAGAGGAAAATCATTTCTTACAGGCACTGAAAATACTGAAGGTAACAAATTTGTAAGTTTTATGTCCTTCAGCCCTGACACCGAACAGCAGAATAAGAATATTTTTAAATGGGTTGTTGACTCAGGTAGTTCATTTCATCTTGTAAATGACATTAGTTTGTTCTTTAATTATTGTAAAATGGATAAACCAATTAAAATTTCAGCTGCCAAAAATGGCGTTGACTTAGAGGCCGTTGGTGTATGGACAATAAAAGGTTATTTAAGTAATTTTAAAGTTGATATTATATTAAATGATGTGTATTATGTACCACAATTAAGAAAAAATTTATTATCTGTATCCAAAATGGAAAACCATGGTTTAAAGATCATATTCAATAAAGGAGAGGTTAAAGTTTTCTCACAAACCAATTAATTGCTTATGGCTGGGCATAGACTAGGGTCCCTTTATTTTATAGATTTAAAGTAATATTTAATGATTGTCATTACAGTGCAAAATCAGACACCAATAATAATTCAGTAGAAATTTGGCACAAACTATTTTCTCACTTAAGCTATAGTAATTTGAAAATTTTAGTAAATAAAATTGTTTGATAAAAAAGGTTGATGGTTTATCTGATTTGAAAGAAAAAAAATGTAGAAAATAGACATTGTGAACCATGTATTCTTGCTAAGATTACACGCCTTCCTTTTAATGGGAAAATGTATAAGGCTAAGAAACCCTTAGAACTAGTACATACCGACGTTTGTTCTGTTAGCCCTTGTACGTGGAACGGGTATAAACATTTTGTTACTTTCATAGACGATTTTATCCACTTCACCGCAGTTTACTTATTAAGAGACACTTATTAAGTCTGAGGTTTTTGAATATTTTAGGACTTATTATAATTATGCTTGTAATCATTTTGGTCATGGTATATTGAAGTTAAAATCAGACAATGGTGGTGAGTATATTTCTAGAAATTTTAAATCCTTTTGTGATCATAAGGGCATAGTATTGCAGTATACTGCTGCATATAATCCCGAAATGAACGGAATAGCTGAAAGAATGAATCGTACTTTGACTGAAAAGGCCCGTGCATTATTGTTAGATTCACAGCTTCCTAAAGAGCTTTGGGGCGAGGCCCTACGATATGCGATTTATGTCACTAATCGTAGTCCCACTGCTTCCCTTAATGTTACACCATTTGAAATGTGGGAGGGAAGACGACCTAATGTATCTAATTTTAGAATATTTGGGTCATCTGCGTACGCCCATATTCCCCAAAAACTCCGAATGAAGTTAGACCCTCGTGGTATAAAATTAAAAATGGTTGGGTATGCTCCAGGGGGATATAGATTATGGGATGCTAATGAAAGAAGGATACACTTAGAACGAAACGTATTATTTAGGGAAGAAACATGTTCAGAGCCCCCCGAAACTATTGGTATTGATGTAGCATATGTCTCGGATAAGAAAGAAAAAGATAGTAGTAGTAATCCTGATAAAACCAAAACCTCATCAATTACTGATAATAATTTAGAGTCATTAAAACCTGAGGGAAGGAATATAGATGATGTCAATTCTAGGGAGAAAAGAAAGATAACTAAACCAAAATATTTACAAGATTTTGTCACTGATGATTCAAATTTAGAAGATATATTAATGGCATCATTTTTGTCTTGTTCTGACAGTAATGTCCCAGAAAATTATAATGATAAAGGTTCTTATGACGATAAAGATCGGTGGTATGAGGCTGTAAATGAAGAAATTAAATCTTTAGAGGATAACAAGACTTGGGAAGTTGTAGAAAAACCAAAAGATGTTATATGTTCACGTAGGTTTTATTTAAGATGTTATGTTAATTGATTGTAGATGGATTTTTACAAAAAAGGCGGGTGATGTATATAAAGCTAGATTAGTTGCAAGAGGGTTTCAACAGGAAGGTAGTTTTAACGAAATTTATTCTCCCGTTTTGAAATTACAAACTCTCAGAGTTCTTTTATCAGTTGCTGTTCAAAGGAACCATTTAATTCATCAAATGGATGTTAAAGGTGCTTTCCTTCATGGTGAAATTGATGATATTGTATACTTAAAGCCCCCACCTGGAGTAAATATAAATAAAAATTGTGTCTTGAAATTGAAAAAATCACTTTATGGTCTTAAAAAATCTTCAAAAAATTGATACAATAAATTTTATGATTTTATGAAAAGTAAAGGGTTTCAAAGAGCAGAAAGTGATTATTGTTTATATTTTAAGGATGGTATTTACAATATGTTATATGTGGATGATCTATTAATTTTAGGTGAGGACAATTCAAAGATAAATAATTTTAAAGAAATTTTAAGTACAGAATTTAAAATGAAAGATATAGAATCTAAAAAATTAAAATATCTTGGTATTAATATTATTCAAGATAATGACTGTTTGTATATTAACCAAAAAGAGTATTTAGAATCTATATTGACAAAATTTGGTATGTCTGAAGCAAATGCTAGTGAATCACCAATGGAAGTTAATGTTAACCTTGATGATTGTACGGTTGATTACTCTTTAGAGCATAAATGCAGAGTTTGTATAGGTTCTTTAATGTATGCTGTAGTAGGTTCAAGACCTGATTTATGTGCTGCTGTTTCATATTTGGCAAGATATCAATCTGCGCCATCAGAAAGGTTATGGCAATGCTTGAAAAGGATTTTAAGATACATTAAGGGTACCATTGATTATAATTTAAAATATAATAAGAATTGTAATTCCGAACCACTAGTTGGATATGCTGATGCTAGTTTTGCTGTAGGTAAAGATAGGAAATCTATAACTGGGTATGTATTTAAAGTATTTGACAACAGTGTTATTTGGCGTTGCAAAAAACAGAGCACTGTAGCTGTAAGCACTACTGAGGTAGAGTTATACTCCCTCAATGAATCCGCTCTGGAGGCTTGTTGGATTAGGAAATTATTAAATGAGTTAGACGTTAGTTGTAATACCACTACCATATATGAAGACAATACAAGTACAATAGTTTCTGTATGTAATCCTGATAAAAAAAGGATGAAGCATGTGGACGTAAAATACAACATTATTAAACATAAAATAGAATGTAAGGAAATTTGTGTTATGTATATACCTACAAAGCAACAAATAGCCGATATTTTTACGAAACCATTAAACAAAACCTCTCATAAATATATTGTACATAAATTAGGATTGGAATAGATTTTAGTTTGCATTATATTTTTCCTAGTGTATTTTATATTATGTATTTGTATAATTCATTGTGTATTTTTAGGTTGTTAGTTATATTAATATAAATCATTGGGGGGAGGTGTTAATTAACAATGATTTATTAAATAAGGTATTTTGGTCTTGGATTGTAATGGCAACACTGCGTTGGTTGAAAAAGGAGGTTCTGTATAAAATTACACTCTCCATGTTTTCATGTTGATATAAATTAAAGCACGTTTCACGTTTCATGAATTATTTTTATGATCAATTATCCCCATAATCCTTAACACGTTGTACCTTTACATTATAATGTTATGGCATTTATGATCTATATAGTCTATTTGAAAACCGATTATTGAAATCTTCAGGGGTAAACTTCTACTAAATATCTTATACGACCATATAAAAAATTTTTTTTTTAAATGCGATTCATTTCGTATATTGACGCACTCGTAGCGGCATAATGGAATTACGCTCAATAAAGTCCTAACTTGTTCTTTATTTAACACTTTATTGGTGAGCCCATAAAACAGTCACAAATATAAGAATATTCAAAATCTCGAAATTTTTTTTAAAAGCCCAGAGCTTTCTTCTTATTCCACTGTTTTATAATCGCTCCACACATTATCAGACAGTGTTGCGGAAGTATGTTGTTTTCTTTTTTGTTGATGTTTTTTTTCCTAGGGAATCAAATTACTTTCGTGATTATAAGTTGTATTAATTGGTATAAGATTGGCCAACAGTCAGAATTTGAATATTTTTCTTATGTTTGTCACTGCCAGCGCTATGAATAGAAAAAAAAATGACTTCTTTGCCCAATGTAAATATTTATAGAGATTTGATCGGTTGAGTAATTGGTCACTTTCATATGGACCCTCATTTACCACTCTAATAGTAGAAAAAATGACTCGATCAATCAAATATACATTAGCTGAAGTTATGCGTACAATATAATCTTTGCATATTACTTAGATATTAGTATAAATATTGAAAGTATGGTGTAACTTCCATTATTTGTGGTTTCATAGTCCCAAGCACAAAAAAAAAAAAAAAAAAAAAAAAAGTTGGCTTTTTCTGATTAATTGAAGTCATTAAAAACTATTTAAAATAATTAATCTCGATTTTTGTCTCACTTGAACTGAAAAACTGATTTTTCTGTAAAATTATGAATATATACCTTTTATCCTTTAATTGTGAGAATTCTATTAGGAAAATATCTGCGGTTGCTTGCAAGATGAAAATCACATTTTATCCTTTATTAGTGAATTTTAAACAAACAGATAACACCAATATTTTATTTCTAAAAAAAATTTCTTGAGGATATTAAATTCTTTTTTTTTTACAAGGTGACTTGTACTTTGTCAGGGTTCGTTAAGTTTATCACTGGTGTTGGTTTATTTTTATGAATTTATCAATCAAAATAAAAATAAAAATATAATTATGAAATTTACCAATACTTCTTCCGGGTTCAACCGTGTCTTGGAGTTTTTAGGTGCCAAGCCATCACACGATGTGCGAAAGCATATTGGTAAATATGTCGGAGGACCGTGGAAGCCTACGTGAACATAATTATGAAATGTTTTCAAGATAATCAGCAATGTTTGGCTAATAGATAAAGAATGATGGGGATCTGCAATTTACCTGGACAGGTTAAAAACGCTATTTCATTCCATTCCTAAAAATACACTTGATTGAATAGATTTTGAATATATATATACACGATACAATTTAATCAAGGGTTTCTGAAAACTTCCCCAAAAAAGTCCATCTAACCAAGATTTTTGGCATTCGAGTTACTCCCTAGTCACTAGTATCTACTGGCGAGAGGAAAATAGGAATTTTACAAAACATTGTAAACAAATTCTATTTAAAAAACTTATATGTAAGTTGATATTGAAAATATCAATAACCATCAGACTTGCCCCCAGGATCGGGAAGAAAAGATTATTGGTGAGTGATATTTTCAATATTAACATAAATAAGTGTGTTTTTTTAAAAGAATAATTTAGACACTGCTTTCGATGTTTTGTGTTATATTAATTGTTTTTGGCGGAGCAAATAGAACCTCGTATTCGGGTTATTTACTCATTAATCCCTTTCACCCAAATACAGTATAAAATGTTTTGGAATTTTTCTCTAATGTTTCTCTTTGGATTGTTTACTAACGAGAAGAGGCTAGGATATGATTACTTATGAACATCATTGAAAAGTTCTACTCTTCCATATACACAAATGACTGTTGTTACATCATGAAATAAATATTTCACTCTTTAAAATAGATTTTTTGGAAAGAATAGTACAAATCACCATAAAATGACACACGTTAAGAAACCCCTTTTGTCACTGAAGGAGGTAAAAGACAACTTAAGTTGATTTTCTCATAATGAAATGTTTAAATTATATAAAGCCTCCAGTCATAAAGTAGATATGCAATTTTATTGCTATTAAATATTTGTATTATTGTGATCATTAGAGTTAACCATGCTATCAATTACGTTTTTAAAAAATAAATTTATTTTCTAATTTTAACTTTAAATTTTCTTCTTTATGACAATAGTTGGCCTGATACTAATACAGTATTTATTGTTCGTTCTATCGGATATTTTATTAGGAAAAATTATATATGTTGGTATTTGTGGCCTTTGTTAAATTTCTTCACTGATCTTTCTTAAGAGAAATATGGTCTGCTATATATGTATGTGTGTGTGTGTGTTTACATGTAAATTTTATGCCCTCTAAAGTATCTTTAATTTTTAGAATAAAGAAACCAATTTTTTGTTTAAGCGTCCTTTTGGAAAACATTGCATGAGTTTATTAATAGCTAAAATCTGCTGAGAGGGAGTTGGAATAGAGAGAGATTAAATTGAAAATTCATCAATAACTTGGTTATTGTTTAAGTGACACACAAAACTAATAATCTAAAATATATATGCCATCATGTATTAATTATGAATTTTTAATCCTATTAAATTATATATCTAGGTCAGGAAGATTTTTTTTTTTTTTATGTTCCTTTCATTCATATTAAAATAATGATGACCTTAGCGAAAGATGTTAGGCATAATCTATGGTACCTTTTTTCTGTCTATTTTCCTTAATAGGATCAACCTAGTCACATTTTTTTTCTGACATTTCTGAAAAATTTCAAAACAGCAAATATATTCTTAGAACATTTGATTCTTGTAGTAAGTCTACTAACTTTATATAGCCCTTATAAATGATAAATTACAAGTTTTTACTCTCTTTATCTGAAGTAATATAGTGTATGTCAAGGGTGAAGGTCCAATACACACCAAGATGTGTCAAAACTTGACACATACAAATTGGTTAGACTTAATTGTGTGAGCATCGAGTGTTTTATATATATATTTATATATATATATGTGTGTGTGTGTATATAATTATTTTTTCTGTTTATTAAGATCAAAAACATTGTATGTGCTCGCAGTAGCAATTAACTTTATTTAAATCTTTATAATGGTTTTAGTTTATGCTCAGGAAACAGGTTTTGGCTCTCTACAGAGATTTGCTAAGGAGTGCACGAGAAATACCTTCTCCTGAGGACAGAAAAGAAATGACAGATTGGATAAGAAGTGATTTTAAAGCTAATAAACACCACACTAATGAGGTAAATGTTTCTACATCCTTTTTTTAGCATCTGGTGCCTTGATTTAAACATAACTTAACTGGCATTAATTACTTTTTTCATAAATCATGTTTAAATAAAGATAATAAATTTAAATGTTTGTATATGTATGTGTTAGTGTAACAAATAACTTACTTTCATCCTTGAGTATAATAAACATTTAATATAGGGAAAGAGGGATAGATAGATAAGAGGTAGAAGAAAGTCTACTTTCCTAATTATTCCTTCAACATTCCTAAATAGCTAACTCAATCAGTAAAAATTGAAATGTTCACTTACTTAAAGGATTCACTAGTTTTTCTGTGTTGCAGTAAATTAATAAAGATATGCTCCCTTCTCAGCCACTCCTGGAGAACCACAGACTCAGTATTCATATATTGCCCAATCAATAATTTAAATATTAGATACTTCCAAAAATTCTATCTAAGTGTCACATCTGTCTTTCTATAGGCATATCTACTTTTTTGTGGGTTATAGAAATAATTGTAGAATAGTAAATTCTTTTTATAACATTTATTTTTTGGAGGCTAAAACTATTGATTATCTTGTCAATGTATTATACTTCAGATTTTCTTCATATTTCTATTTGGTATTGGGGAAATAAACTGCAACTTCTGGGAATTTTTTATATATATTTTATACTGTCAAACATTTTTACTTATAAGATCTTTTTATTTAAAATTATAATGAATTAAAATTTAAAAAATACCATTAATTTGATTTTAATATTTTCCAGCATGCCATTAAATCCCTATTAAAATATGGAGAGAGGTCTCTAAAAGAATTACGTCAGAATATAGAGTTAACCAAATGACCGTCAGGAAACTATAACTGTAAATATTTGTAAACAGTAGACGTTATGTTTTGTACTTAAATAAAAGTGCTGTAAGATAAGAGTATTATAATTACCTGTAAATGATATAATAGAACTTTTTTTTTTTTTCCAACCAATGAAAATAATGGAAATTTATTTATATTTTCTTTGAGGATGACAATTTGGATGTACTCTTATAATGAGTAATAAAAATCCTTGGCTTCCTACAGTATGAACTTTTTCTATCCACATTACTTTTCCACAGACATTTATGCCATCCTCTGGAACATTCTAATTGAGCACAGATAATATTGACATTTTGAGAAGGGACCATCCACTAACACGTATGTAAATACGAATTACTTGTGAAGGTCTTGAGACTTACTCTGAAGAAAGAAAAATTATAATCAATGCTCCATTACTTATTTAAAGGAACAAAACAGTAGTAAAACAGTTATGAAAAAGTCATTAAAAATAATTCAACTAACATAATAGAACTTAGCAATCCACAATATCAATTTAGATAATGTGGTATAAAAATTATGATAAGTTCAAGGAATAATACAATTTATCTTATTATCAATATCATAGAATTTACATATAATATAGTAGAACAACATCTCTTTGAAATTAGTGTAATGCATGATCATTAATGAGCTACAGTGCAATGTATTGTAATAAATTAAGTTTTAATAGAATATAAATATTGTGAAACATGAGATGTGTAGATGAGTAAATCATTAATCTGCTGTTACATGCCATATATGCCAATGAGAGTAAAAGGTGAGGTAATTAAAGCTGGTTCTGGAATTTTTAGGAGGGAACTGCTAAAACTAGTTACATTCTTAAATATTTACTTTCCAAAACTTTTTCATGAAAATGTTTTACGTGATAAAAAAAAATTGTTGTAACACTGTTATTTCAAAGATGATACAATTATAAACTTTGGTCTTCCTCTAAATCCTCGCAACCCCTCTTCTGATTTCATCCAAAAATTAATTAATTCGAGTTTGCAGTTGAAAGTCTAAATGCAGCATTGGGTTTCCATATTTTCAAAATTGGGATGTCTGCTCAACCAAAGTTTTCTTAATTTGCAAGTTTTAATTTAATTTGAATTTTTTTGTAAAAATGTTAGACCATTACATTCTATATATATTTTCATAATGCTTGAATGCTTTCATTACATAAATAGTTTTATTTTCTTAAGGGATATCTGCTAAAAATAAAATAAAACTCTAAAATAACTCTTTCATCTTTGATGAAATTTAGTAATTTCAATAGGTTTTGTTCAGGAACATAGGTGAATAGTATCCTGATAAGTGAATAATCCAGGGTACCTGAAGGGATGATCCATTTGGATGTCTCATTCCTGGAGCTGCGGGTTCAAATCCCACCTTAGGCAAGCTTTCATTGAGAAATAAAAGCTTGCTCAATGCCATGAATGTTAAGAATAAGTTGGCTACCTTTAGATAGCCCATCCCTCCATGACCCTAAGTGGTTAAAAAGAAGGAGGAAGGAATATTATATAGTTAATGAATTGTGTAATATAAAGTCATGTTAGAATAAAATATAGTTTGTGAAGAAAATAAGATACATTTTCATTTCAAACTAGAAACATCATGAATTTATCAAAAGTATAAATTATTTTTATTCAAAATATACTCAACTCTTTAAAATATTTTTTACTATAATGAAGAGCACTTTGAGGTCATAGCCTCGTCTTTACATCTCAAAAATATTTCAAAAGATAGTAATAGTTCAAAACTCTAATATATATATATATGAAACATGTTCATCATGGTCATGATGAAACTAGGCAGGCAAACAAAATAAATGATATTCATAAATACTTCTTCTGGGTTGGACCATTTCGAAAAGTTTTTTTTTTACTGAGCTTTTGCACATAATGCATGGCTTTTTAAGGACTGAATAGAGAATGAGGGCGACTATAGGTCCAGGGGGTTTTATACCTGCATCACTTTCATTCTCCATTTAACCCTAAAGAACCCATCACATGATCTGCAAAAGCTCAGCAAAAAATAACTTTTCGACATGGTCAAGCCCAGAAGTATTTATGAATATTTTTGGAGACAGTAGAAGCCTAAATTAACAAAATATATAATGGTAAAAGCTTGTCAGTTTTTATTTATTAATTATATTAAATTTTTTTTTAATTACAGAAAATAGGTATATATTAAAGTAAAATTGAAGCACTCCACAAATAGATAATCAATTATGAATATACTTGAACAAAGAAAAAGAAAATGCCTTCGATTATTCTAAAATATTACTTAGAATTTGTTTTAATAATTGTTGAACTTTGTTAAAAGTAGTAGTTTAACTGTTAAATATAAATGCATATAAATTATTTTATAAAAGAAAATTATTTATTTTCTACAGCAAAAATATTAAACGTGTTACTGACATCCTCCTGTCTAATGGTTTCCCTACTCACACCATTAAAAAACTTGTAAAATAATTTTTTATTTACACTTCTCTAACTATCCCCCTCCCCCAAAATAATGACCTCATTTTCCATTATCTTCCTTATATTCTAAAACTTTCTGAAAATATTAAGAAATCTCTCAGAAAAACTTTCCATAACCTTAAGCTTTCTTTTTCCACCAACAACCAACTAAAATCCATTTACGCCATCCTAAAAGACCCCATCCCCCTTCCTAACAGAACCAATGTCGTCTACAAAATTCCCTGTTCCACACCTAATTGCCATGGTTCTTACACTGGACAAACAAAAAACCCTATTTCCCATAGAATCAATAACCATAAAAATGACATAAATAATAAACTAATAAAAACTGCCCTCACTAAACATTTTTTTCATGAAGAATACACATTTGATTTAGAGAGCATAACCATTCTTTCCACTGAACCCTATGAACACAAATGCTTTTTATCTGAAACCTTTTACATTAACTTACAACACTATCCAGTTAACGCCAGAATGGACATAGAACAAATTTCTTCAACTTATTCAAACATTTTCAACATTTTAAAAACCATTAGCCCTCCTTCTCAATAAACCTGTCAAACATTTTTCCCAGTTCCAAAGTTACTTATTCCCAATAATACCCTTCCTTTTTTCCTTTGTCCTTTTATTACCCTCTTTTGAAACAGGCCGCTCTCCCTTTGTACCTTCCTCCTCTTACCTTCCACCACCCACGGTGTCTGTGGGTAATTTTTGAAAAATTATATTTTCTTCTTCAATCATGGATATGTGAACTTAGGGACAGGAGGTCCTCTCTCTTCTTCATGATAGGCTGGTTTGGTCAATCACTGTTTTAATTTTTTTTTTTAATAGGTTGCTGTCTGCATGTTTTTACATTCTCTTACTTAGCTTTCTACATTCATAATTTTGATATCACATTACATTATGGTAATTCTCTATTATAATATTGTCTATTATTACTGTATTCTCATGACATTGTATTTCTACAGCCCTGAAGATGAATATTGGCAGATAATATTTTAGAAAAATACATTTTTTTTTTAATTTGTATCTTTTTTTTTTTTTTTTTGGATCTACCTTGACCAAACCCCAACTAAAATCATCTAATAATTTTTAAAAAAGTGTATTGAGGAGGCCCATTAATAAAAAATAAACAAAAGTGATATTTAGTGAAGTGAAACGAAAAATATTCCCAGATCAGACTATGTGCACTAACCAATAAACACAAAAAATTACACTATGACAAATATTTTCAAAAAAGGAGAAATAATATTTGTTTGTAGTGGTCTTGAGCCAAGGCAATGGAAGTCAGTTACACTGTCCCCTGAGCTATAATAAAGATGGGCTCTCATAAAAATTGAGTCTATCAAATCAACTCCTCTTCCTAGACATCTTTAACATCAGTGGCTCTATACTGACTGGTACACAAAGAATTCTGACTCAGGTTGTCTCCTCCATTTTACCTCATCTGACCCCCATCATCAAAACATTTCATTTCATATGAACAAAACATTTCATTTCATATGAACAAAACATTTTAGTTTGGTACAATCCTCTTCCAGTTAAATTTTTCTCTTTTAATTTTTAGATATACTTTGAGGTATTTAATTTATAATGTTTTAATCTCTAAAAAATACAACTTTTTCTACATATGAAGCATAATTTTAATTACCTGTGTGAAGAGCCATTATGCAATATCTTTTATTAGAATAGATTTGTGAAATATAGAAATTTCTAAAGTCATTCTGTAAATTTGGGAAGAGGAAAAATAACTTTTTTCTTTTTAAAAGATAAAATTTTATTAAAACAAAAGCTTAACTTAATATACACTTTTTAAAATGGAAATATTACATCAAAGCAAAGTGAAAAAAAAGTTTTTTTACTAGATTTTACATTCTTATTACAAATAAATGATATGAATATATACAAACATGATTTAATTATTATATCAACCATTGTTGACTAGAAAATTTACATTACACCCTTAAATTAAAAATGACAAAGCAGTCTCTATACATTCAATTCCCTCTAAGTACTTGATAATAAATACTTTTCAAAAATTTTCAAAGCATATTTAATGATTCTGAATTTAGATATTTAAGTAAAAGCTCAAAATAAAATTAGGTAATGTAAATAATAGTTTATAGATTATAAAGTAAATTACCTCTACACAACCTAAGCTCAATTTTTAAAGAATATACCTTATTATTCATTTGGTTTAAGGAAATAAAAATTATTTCATATGGACAACAAATATATTTGCAACAAAATTAATCTTTTTCCTCATTTCGATCATCTCACAGAAGCTTTGTAAGCCTAACAGATTTCCCATCCAGTTTCATTAAAGATGTACATACATAAGAATTAATAACATATTTCATTGTGAAAACATGAGAGGTCAATTAAGGAATAGAAGCCTGAGCATAATAAGAAGTAAGAATCAAGCAGAAAAATTAAGATCACTTAAAGGCAGAATCTAGACAGTCCAGGAGATAAGAATAAAAGTGTTCAACCTCCTTACATATCTCCTTCTATAATTGTTTTTAATAAAAATGCTGAAGAGAACAAAGTTAGAAAATTACATTTTACACCTATTGTTTTCAATTTTCATCAGCCAAAAATAAATGTATTTAATGTTTGCAATAAAGAAGCCTAACACATTTTGTCTAATAAATAAAATCTTACTACCTCAGCCGGGACTTGAACCTGGAAAGCAGAAGACCCGGGTTCGTGTCCCGGCTGAGGAAGTAAGATTTTTTATTCTAACTCCCTTGCATTTCTTGTATAAAATTTAATGTGGGACTAAATACCAAAACTAAAACCAGTATTTAAAAAGAAATATTTGTCTAATAAATTTTCCCATCCAACCCTCAAAGATATATTCTTAAATATTTTCCTTCATTTGTGATTTTTATAAAAAAATTTATAGAATATAAAAGTTAGAAAATTATATATCACACCTATTAAGTTCTATGTTTTTTTTGTTTTTTTTTACTGCTTAAACAATGACAAATTTTTAATATATATGTCAAAATCTCCCTTTTCCTTGACTAATTTCGGCCATTAATCAAATCATTAAACTATTTTCAAAAGAAAAAATAGATAAATAAAAAGCTTTAACACTGAATTCAGTACTTATTTTGAAAATTTCAAAAGCTATAGTTCATACAAATATATTTATTTAAAATTGCCAAATTTTTAGATTTTCCTAAATAGAATTTATGGTAAAAATATATATTCCTAGATGATTTAGAGTAAAGCTCAGAGAATGATATTCCAGTATAAAATGAAACCTGCAAGAATAAAAAACCTCCCATGGATGCATTTAGGCAGAATTTTTGTAAATTTATTTCTTTTAGTAATGATACCAATGATGTCTTGGTGCTTTTCTCTTAAAAGAAATCCTAGAATTTTCTGCCTGGATCAAACCTATAATTAAGGATTAAACAAACCACCAAAACATAAGTGGCCTCCATATATGGAATAAAAAAGGAATGAGGATATTACAAGAGATAAAAAAAAAATATGTATGATATGTTTCTGTGTGTGTGTGTATAATATATATATATATATGCAGGCTGACACTAAAATTAGCTCAGATTTGGCTAAGCATGCTAGATCTGTTAGCTTTAAAACTACCTTACAAAGAAAATAGCAAAAAGTTCTACTATAAAAATTTATTTTCATTTCCATAAAAAATATTATTATGAGTGAGCCTACTATTGTTCAGCAGTACTATAAATGCAATTAATTTTACTTATGGCCAATTTATACTTTCTAAAACTATATTAGTAGACATAAGTTTAGTGCTGCAGAAATTATTTGGTTTTGGATTCCATATCATCATACTTTGGGGGGGGGGGGGGTTAATTTCTACAGCATAGTATTAACCCACAAGAACCTTGTGAAAAATAATACAGGCATACTAAATGGGTTGCAATCAATAAATAGATTCCCCCTTTCCCCATGTAAATAATTCTATATACAGGTGGAGAAGAGTTCACAAACACAAACTTAAAGTAAATAAAATCATTATAAAATATTATGTTTTATAGAATATAAAATTTCCCAGAATTTTAGAAAACAAGTAAAAATTCTAGTAATTTTTTTATA
>KZ807246.1:292567-331313 GCA_000696205.2 Oncopeltus fasciatus
TAATATTTTTTTTTTTTTAATGCAATCCTAGGTATACCAGTATGATTCCTACAAAAATCATCAGTTCTGAGCACATATAAAATAAAGTTTTCAAAATCATATGCCACTACTCAATGATTCTAAATAGAAGAATGTAATTAATTTAAAATACTTAATAAAGTAACAGTTCTGAAGCAATAATAGCACTTACCAGAGGTTCAACTAAAAGGCTTTGGTGCACAATAATATTTTCAGAAAAGAAGCTCTTTAAAGCCATACATATTGTGTGAATAATAAGAGAGACTGCGATAGGCATCACTATTACTGAAACCCATATACCAGCAGAAAACCATGCGGTCTGAACCCTTGGCTTGAATGTACCCCATTTCTGAATTTGCCTATTGAAAGCTGAGGTAAACCAGTTCAGGCGGAAGGCTTTCACCTGAAGGCCAGTATTGTGGAGAAAGTAATAGTATGGGTAATGTGAGCAGCTCTGAAAAAAAAAAAAAAAATTTTTTTAATTGTTAAAACAATTTAAAATAAAGAGTAAATTGTGAGCCAAAACTCAATAACACACAAGCCCCCATACTTGTTTGTATTTACAGAGACAAAATAAATAACTAAATGTTTTTTCTTCTTTTTTAAAGTTGTTGATTGGGATAATTAGTGGTTAAAATTGGATGATAGTCTGAGGATTTAGAACAAAGCTATGCCAATCAACTTAAATATTATTTTACTTTGTCAAAATATGCAAAAATTACTGAATATGTTTATGTATACCATTGTATTATATCGGAGCAAGGCTATTAGTCAATAATGTTTATATAGTATGATATAAATATTTAACTGTAAAGTGTAGATTCAACTCCATTTGGACTAGTACAGCATTAGAAAGCTAGCTTTTTTACTCTCTCTTTTATTTAAATTAATCATTGAATACATTGCATAATTAAAAATTCTTCAGATCAATACACAATCAGCTTAGTTTAGATAGCTCCTGAAAATAATTCTAATAAATTTCTTCATTTTGTCTAAGAAACTAAGATTGATAATAAAAATCATAAATATTTTTTCTTTTACTATACCTAATTATTGTCAAATCTGTAATTGAAATCCTTTCAATCCAGTATATCTCCTCTGATAACCACTATAATTATCATTATTATTCACTATAATCCAAATTGATAAATATAGTTAGGTAGCCATGGTCTGCTAGTAGGATTAGTGTTATTAATGTGTATCTTTACTGGGATGTATACCTCCTTTTTAATGTTACAGCATTTTAAATATTTTCTAACTGCCCCACTACAACTGACTAGTGATTCTTATCCCAAAATCAGCAGTGAGTACATGTGAACTCAATAATAAAAATGTAGAGCATAGTTAGTGTGAAAGGCCATGGTTACAGCTAAGATTCTACTCTAATAAAAAATCACAGTATGCTGCAACCCATTGTAGTGAAGCATTTTAGACACATTTTCAGGATGCCATGATAATTTGAGGCTTTCAGTTATCCATGGAAAATGAGTCCAAGTGCAAAACTACTCAATTGTTAAGGAATTTACAAAAATCATTTTTTCTAATCCTTCATCGGCTGTTAAACCAAAATATTTTGCATAAATTCTATTAATAAAATTACTTTTACACAAACTACCATTGCAATTTCAGTAATTTAAATAGGATTCAATTTTAATTTCTGAATTAGTTCTAGAAGTTAGTGACTTTACTTGATACAGGCTAGATTCTCTTTTTCTAAAGTGAAATGTAAAATTAAAAAATGTCTTTGGTAATACAGCTAAATGGGGCACAAAAGGTTTTAAATTTCACAAGACAGAGTAGTTTGGTTTCTATAAGACAGCAATGACTGAAGACATCTTCAGACACTGCAGAAAAGCCCTGAGATCAAGTTAGGTGCCATCTCTCCCAGTAGATAAGAGAGGGATATAGTTCATGGGCAAGATGGTCAGAAAAGCATAAGGGAGTACAAAAATCTTCTCATTATAAAAACAAATAATAAGAAATGTAAATAGCTTCTAACACATGATAATAATTGGTTGAAAGAAAGATAATTCAACCCATGATTAAGTATTAAAAAAAATAATTATACGTAGAAACAAAGGTTAAAGAAATTAACAATAAATAGACAAAATACTTCAAATTAAGAGCAAACAATGTATATATAGTCGTGAGAACTTCGGCTTTATTAAATAATTGTAAATGATCTATGAAGAGCCACTGGGAAATAAAACACACTCAATGTGACATAACTTACCTTGAAAAATAAATCAAACATTAACAAGCAAAAATGAATAGCAATAGCTGAGAAAACGAAGTAGTAAACAGACGGGTAAGTCTGAAAGTTATCCATTTTCTGAGGACATACTGATTTAAAAGGAAAATATTTAATTTGAACAGAAACTAAGATTTACATGACAGATAGTGATCTCAAATGACAGCAACAAAAGAAAATATTTACAAGTAAGGTTTTAAAAGCCGGTAAAGATGCCATAGAGAAAGAAGATACAGAGTGAGGATTTTACGTATTTGTGTGTGTGTGTGTGCGCGCACACAATTTTTAACGGATCCTATTTTTAGCTTCTTCAATCTAGGATCAATGAAGGACAGTTGAATTTTTTTCTGAATTTCTAGCTTGGTTATCTACGGGAAATCCGCCAATGCATTACTTCTTATTACAGTGGGTCAAAAAAGTATTGGCACACTAACATTTTTTGTGGTTTCATTTAGAAAAGATTAAAAATTTATTTTTTGAACATTTTTATTTCATAAAAGATTTAGAAAAATACATAATTGAAAAATAAAAATTGAAAATTTACAAAACACAGGGATTAATTCTTTAAAAAATTCACTTTTTCACAGTCAAAAAAGTATTGGCACACTTTTATTATATGTATTAATTTATGATTTATAATGTACTTTAAGCTTTTTTATGAACCACTAATATTTAGTTACCGTACCGTTGGCGTCTATAACAGCCTGAAGCCTTCTTGGCATCGATGAAACAAGATTTTGAGTTACATCTTGTCCAATTTTACGCCATTCCTCAGCCAAAGTTTCTTTCAACACAGCTTTTGAAGAAATTTTATTTTTTCTTACATTCAGGTCCAACAAATACCATAGATGTTCTATCGGATTTATATCCGGAGACTGTGGAGGCGTTTTCAATTGCCTGGGCACGTTGTACAGCATCCATTCTTTTGTTTTATTTGCTGTGTGCTTGGGGTCGTTATCTTGTTGAAACAAAAATGTATCCTTGATCCCCAGCTTTTCGGCACTACTTTTTAAATTATGGCGCAAAATGTCAACATATTTTTCTGCATTCATAATACCGTCAATGAAGGTCAAATTACCTACACCATTCCATGACATGCATCCCCAAACTAGAACACTTCCACCTCCATGTTTTACAGTGGGCCTCACATGTCGCGCTTGAAACTCAGTATTAGGTCTTCGCCAAACGTACTTGCGGCCATCAGAACCGAAAATATTAAATTTGCTTTCGTCTGAAAAAATAACATCTTTCCAGAATTCTAGGTCCTTGTTAACATAAATTTTAGCAAACTCAAGTCTTTTTTTGCGATTTATCTCCGAAATAAAAGGCTTTTTCCTTTGGACTCTGCCATAATAATTATATTTGTGGATGACATTTCTTACCGTCTGTAAACAGAAGGTAGTGTTGGACGTTGATGCGACCTCTTCGGCTATTGAGGCGGCTGATGAAGTGGGGTCTCGCTCAACACGCCGGTGTATGATCCTTTGTTCCCTTTCGTTAAGTTTCGATGGTCGTCCTGAACGAGGCTTGTTTAAAACCGAACCGGTCGTTCGAAACTTTTTTATTATATTTCGAACCGTACTGAAACTAATTTCCAATCTGTTGGCTATTTTTCGGTAACTAAGTCCTTTGGAGTGTAGTTTTATTATTTGATTTTTAAAACTTGTACAAAATTCACCAGTTTTACCCATGTTGATATAGCAAAGGTAGAATAAAGACTGAGTCTTTTGTTGTTTTTGTATTATTGTCAATCCTCTAATCTAATGTACTGAAAGAAAAAGGATTTGTTTGTTTTGATTGGAGCTATGTAATACTAAATGTTTACAAACTGTGCCAATACTTTTTTGACCTTCAAAATTTACTTTGTTATGATTACTTCAAACTCAGCTTTTGAATTCCAACCATTCATTGCTTCAAAAAATCCAATTTTCAAGAGACTCTTTTAAAATGAATAACAGTTATGGATAAAATTTTAAGCCTATTGAGATTTTCAGAAAAAAATGGGGTGTGCCAATACTTTTTTGACCCACTGTATATGTTAAACAGTACAAGGTTTCAGGACCTAAACACAAACTTGTTGATTCCAGCAGCCACAGAAAGGATTGTAGTGTGGAAAGAATAAAGCAATATTTTCGGGAAACTCAGGCTCAAGTATTCGATTTACAAACATGTTTATACCAAAATGGGTACTATTATTTAATTAGAGATTCAAGTTATCAATTAGAGATTTCTGGATTGGGATGGAATAAATTGACCATAAATACAACTCGCCGTTTAATGTTTTTTCTAGAAATTATCCAAGCATCGTAAGAGATCAGTCTAATATATTGTTGAAGACACCAATCCACATATATCTAAATATTAGATATTTAAGACGTTGACAAAAATAACAAATTGGTTGGCAGTGAATCTTCTGAATGAGAGCTTTTTGTTCATGCTTGAGGCTGTAACCTATTTAGTTGCTTATGGTTGTGCAGTATATATCCTTATATAGGTAAAGGATAACCAAATTAATCAGTAAAGAGAATAAGGTACAGCCCTTCGGTGTATCCCTTTTAGTTTATGGAAGTTTTGTTTTCTTCATGCTCAAGGAAATTTAAACTATATTGCAATTCACGAATAACTATGACTTCGATTTTTTTTTTTTTTTTTTTCAGAAGACCGTAATATATGCTGATTGTCAAAAACACTAGAAAGCTATAGGCGGTCAGTTCTTATTACTAGAATCCTTAATTACAAAACGTATGATTCTAAAATGGGCATGACATTGAAGAAAGCCTTCGAAATTGATGTGGTGGCTGGTGTTGGCGAAGTGTTCTGCTAGAGCTGACCTCTCCGTGTTTCCGTGTTTGATATCTGCGATAGGTTCTTTAAGGCGTGTGTCGATCGTCCTTCCGGTTTCCCCGATNTGATTCTAAAATGGGCATGACATTGAAGAAAGCCTTCGAAATTGATGTGGTGGCTGGTGTTGGCGAAGTGTTCTGCTAGAGCTGACCTCTCCGTGCGTCCGTGTTTGATATCTGCGATAGGTTCTTTAAGGCGTGTGTCGATCGTCCTTCCGGTTTCCCCGATGTAAGAAGTTCCGCAGGAGCAGGGAATCTTGTATATTCCTGGAGTCCGAAGTTCAAGCTTATTCTTAGGTTTCGGAAGGATATCGGTTATTTTCCTGTCCGTGCTGAACGTTGTCCTTATCTTATGATTCCTGAGTATCCGGGCGATCTTCTCTGTTGTCCCTTTGACATGGGGTATGGTTACCTGTCCTCGGAATTCTTCTGCTTCCCGCTCTTTCCTGTTGCGCTGCTCATTTCTTTTCTTCATGAAGGCGGTCTTCAGGTGTCTTCTTTCTTTCGGAAGTTGGGCTGGTTCTGAGAGTATCTCCGCTCTGTTGAGTAGAGTGTTGATGACTCTGATGAGTCATTGAAACTAATCAAACTTGTTGAAGAAAACAATTGATAGTATGATTTTTGGAAGTCAAACATCATTTGATATGGTAGGGAATAACAATTACTTTCATAATTAATGTGTAGATCATCATATGGGTAAGATTTAGAATTTTAAAAAAACTCGGATATTGGTTGAATTGCAGTGGTTAAATTGGCTTGATGACATTTCACATTATTTAGCTTGTTTGTAGAAAAAGTTAGAAGAATATAACGAGGTTTTTCTAATTGCGTAGACGTTTTCACAGGCCATACTTGTCTCTGAGCAGCTGGTAGTAATGGATATTCATACAAATCCCAACTTCTAAAGGAAAGAGATATTATTTTACCCGTTTTTAAATGTCTCAACAATGACAAACGTCTATATTCATTCACCATAATATACGGTAATTTCCAACAAAGGTTACTTAGCTCAATTGTCGCCATTTCATCATCTTCTTGTACTCTTATTAAACAATTTTCATCCCTTCTAGATCTAATTAAAATCAATTCTTGTTTAACATTTATTATTACTTTTAAGTAATCCTCTGCAAACTCCAAGAGATGCGATAGTGGTATACAAGAACTGAAGAATCCTGTAGGAGATACTATATTTAAATGATCATCCCAGGTCCAGCCCATCCACTCAAGATTTTTAGATTTTAGCTAAACTAAACCCTTTATAGTAGTGGCAACACCGGGGTTACGAACCCTATCTACTTCAACCCCACACAGCTCGTATCTTATTTCATCGAATAAGATATACAAAGTGTTATTTATTAATTTAATATTTGTAGGGGATGCAGTCCCATCTTTTTTCAATAGTCGACCTTCGAGGTACAAATATTTCTGACTCGGAAGGGTATAATTATCTTGATGTTGAACAGCAATACTGATTTCATCTCCTGGCAATAATTTTGTAGTAGAATATAGGAATTATTAATTATTAGTTAATCAATTATTGATGCTTTAATATTGCTATAAGTTGAGTAGTGATTTATATTATGCAGCTTCATAAGTTTATTAAAATCCTTCTTGTAAAATTCCTTGCCTCTGTCAGTTTGAAGGTTCTCAGGTTTCTATCTAGATTTAGTAATAATTTAAATGCCTAAGTTACTTCATTTGATGATTTTTGTTTGACTGGAAATGCCCATGCAAATTTAGAAAAACAATCAATGATTGTTAATATGTACTTATATACATCATTATATTTTGAATATGGAATGAGGTCGATAAGATCAGCTTGCCAAAGATCATCTATTCCTTTTAAATTAAAGCACCTCTTTTCAAAAATTCTTCTTGTAGGTTTGTGTAATTCCTCAACAATTTGTTTTTTAATTGAGCTCATGTTAATTCTTTAATGGTTTCATTAATAATGATAAGTTTGTGATTAATTTTTAAACTTATATAATTCCACACATTCGCAGTTCTTCTTCTATGCTTTGTATTTCATTTTCTTTTTTAACATCAAAGTTCTCCAAGATGTACCTGAGCTTATCAACTAGCCCATTGGGATTATATAATCACCATGTCCAGACTTTTTCTTATTTTTTAGACAAAATAATTTTGATATATATTGTACATATTTAGGATTAGTAATTTGAACATTCAAAGGTCCTGATTGAGAGTATCTCTTTTTATGAACATTCGATATGTCTAATATATCCTTGTAATTTGTAAGATCATCTTTCTCTATCAGATTACGAGCTGGATTTTTCATAAATAACAGTTCTGCCAGTCCAGGTGTAATTTTATATGTTGTATTTTCTAGATCTAGCCAATCATCATTAATTGTAATAATACTATCACCAATAGTGAAGTGTTCGCCATTAAATTTAATTCCATAAATGTCATCAAATATATTGGTTTTGTTTTCTTTGAAATTCTTTACGTAATTTGCGTATGTTACTTATGCGGAGAAAAATTCACGGAAACCGATTGGTAAGTACGCGATCACTGCCATTCAACAGGCAAATACAGAGGACCAGCACATAATAGCCCATTATTTTACTTCTCCGGGACTTACATGGGATGCAATGTTAAAGAACACGAAAATTGAGTTAAAATTACTTTAGGACTATGACCAAGTGTTGATGGTAGAATCCGGAATTAGAGGTGGTATATGTCAATTTTCGCATAGATTTGGCGAAGCAAATAATAAATACCAAACGGGATTCGATGAAAATAAACCGTCACAGTTCATTACGTATGAAGACGCAAACAATCAGTATGGTTGGGCTATGTGTCACTATACTTATCTGTAGAAAATTTGCTCCAATGACGTCACAGCATATGAGGCAGGAAATTCGCTGAGATCTCTGAGCCCCCTGCGAGGTAGGTCGCTCCTATGACGTCACAAGCGATGAAGAAGGAAATTCGCTAGAGGTTATGGGGTGAAAGGTCAACTGATAAGCCAATAACAAGGGAGGGGATTAACTTCATAGGTTACATCGTGTTTACTAGGAAATTCTTTGGGGGTGGGTCAAATAGGTCTAAAACACATAATAATAGGGGATTAGCTCCGTGGGTGGATTAAGATTAATTTAAATAAAATATTTTTATGGTCAAAGGTCAACTGATAAGCCAGGGTCAAATAGGTCTAAACTGAATATTTGGGGTATGAACTCTATAAACGGGTTCTTCGTTACGGTCCGTCACTTGGCATGTATAATGTTCTGGCGAGAAACCATGGTGTCCATACGGAAGTCCCTCCCCTCAGACTCCTTACTATGTTATTCCTAGAAGAAGTATATTCTATATGTAATAATATCAATTTAATCACACCTTCAAGTATTACAAAGATGAAATTAATAATATAAGGTCACCTCTTACATAACCACCTATTGGTTCGCCAATGGTGGCTATTACTTGTATAAAATATAAAAATAAAAGAGGGTAAGAAAAAGAAAAAAAAACCATGGTGTCCGCCATTTTCTTCATTTGCGTCTGCCAGAAGCCCCCTTCTTACCCTACTCAAACTAACTGTATAGGTTAGGTCATATGTTTTTAAGAGAAACTATAACAAACTAACTGTACAGGTTAAGTCATATGTTTTATATGGCACCACAATTAATTTCATTATTTACAATTGTATAAAATTTCATGAACAGTTTTTATTTTTAAAAATATTTAAGTTAAATTTTAAAATAAAAACCATAAGTTATCTATAATTAAATCAATAAAATAAGTGAAAACGTTAATTTTTTATAAAATATTTTATGATATTTAAAAATTGTATTGAATATTACAAACAAATAAGTATTTGAACAAATATTGTGAAATTTGAAGTAGATGACCTACTTCTTAGCTGCTGCTAAGAGTGACACTGCCTTACCCTCTCTCTGATGTTAATAATTTCAGTAGAGTAAATTCAGACCTTGTCTAATAAACCCACTTCCTTCTTGCCAAACACAATTGTAAACAGTTTGACTGACCGAGAATTACAATCAGAATGTAATCATCATGTGTTAGACAAGAAGAAGCAGAATTTATTTGACCAATGTGTCAGTGTAATATGTTACTATAGTCGTAAAATGTTCAGAGGAATGATGCCTTAAATCATTGGCTGTCGGGACAAATTGAAACAGCAGATGAACACGTAAATCGAGAATGTGCGGTGGTTGCTGATGATTTAATAATTTATGTAAAACGATACATTTTTAAATAAGAATAATTTAATAATGGAGAAAGACAATAAATCATAATGCAAAGTAAACATGAATCGTGATACATAAAAACTGTAATATTTATTAAAGAAGAAAAATACAAAGTTGTGATAAGTAGGGTAAAAAACAAACTAGTTCTGGTAAACACAAATGATGATAACGGTGGACATAAAAAAAAAAAAAAATACCCAAAAATGGCATAGTTTCACGCAATGATAAATTTTATAAACAATTAATGATAGGGAATAGAATAAAAAAATCTATCTGCCTAGGCAGGACTCGAATCTGGATTTCCTGGAATGCTTCTGTTACTTGCATTCCGGCCCGGCAAGCAGGAGATCCAGGTTCGAGTTCTGGCTGGGACAGATAGATTTTTTTATTCTATTCCCTCTCATTAATTCTTTAAAAATTACGTGAGATAATAAACCACAACCAAATAAATATTCATAAAGATAAACTTTATACTTTCCTCTTTGGATCAAGACGGATTTACAGATGGTTTCCCACCAAACATATCCTAGCTCATCACGAATTTTCCGACTTATAACTTACCTGGCTAGTAGGTGTCCTAGTCGTTGTTGCAGCATACTCTAAACATACTTAGGGGAATTTCCTGCCTAGTAAAGACGACATAACTTAACTTTCAGGAGATCACTTGATATCATCTGTGATGGGGTTAAAATCCTTCCCAACCCCCTGCTTCTCTCAATTTGAAATAATCCCCTACAATCTAAATCTTATCGTTTTAAAAACGAATAACTCCTCTAATAATAACCATCTTTATAATAGATGGTTATTATTAAGAGGTTTATTGAGGATAGCGAATTTTAACCTTAAATAAGGTAAAATGGTTGAAGGTTCGTTGGGCGTCGAGTATTATGCTAATTATAATTAGTCAGGGATTCGGTGTGGAAAGGTTATCCCTGCTCCGCTAACCAAGTATTACCTTCCACTTACGGGGTTGTTTGGTAATTGATGGTTTTGTACAGTTTTAGGTTAGTGGCTCATGTTTTGGTTCTTTGCAAAGAAAAATTTTAAAACACAGCAAAGATTTTTTAACATAAGACATAACTGCAATTATATTATGGATAAAATAAAAACCATTGGAACACATAATGGCACGTTTCACTGTGATGAAGTCCTTGGCTGCTTTATGTTAAAACTCTTAAGCCCAGAAGCAAAAATTATTAGAACTCGAGATGAAGAAGTACTGAAAACATGTGACATAGTGATCGATGTAGGAGGGATTTATGATCCGGAAAAGAAAAGATTTGACCATCATCAAAGAGGTTTTGAAGTGACAGCTAGCTCATTTATTACACATAAGTCTTGGGATATTAAATTAAGCAGTGCGGGCTTAATATTTTGCCACTTTGGCAAAGACATCATTAAAAATATTTTAGGGGAAGTAGAGAATGATTTAGTGAACAATTTGTATTTTCGGACTTATGAAGGTTTTATTCAAGAAATAGATGCTATAGACAATGGAGTTCCTATAAGTATTGGAGAACAACGTTATTATATTTCCACACATTTATCAGCCAGAGTGAAACATTTGAATCCCAGGTGGAATGATAAAACATCAGATGTTGAAGAACAGTTTAGGAAAGCGATGGACTTGGCTGGTGAAGAATTTACTCACAAAGTAAGACGCTTGTACCAAGAGTGGTGGCCGGCGCGATCTATAGTTTTAGAAGCTATCAATAAGAGACATGACATAGATTCCTCTGGGGAAATTATTGAGCTTTCTACATTTTGCCCGTGGGGTAGTCATCTCTTTGAGTTAGAGAATGAATTAGGCTTAAATAATAAAATAAAGTATGTTTTGTTTCCTGCATCAGAAGACAGGTCTGCTTGGCGTGTACAATCTGTACCAATTGAAAACAGCAGTTTTGAGCTAAGGTTGCCCTTAAATAAAAATTGGCGGGGTTTGAGGGAGGAGGAATTATCTAAGTTATCAGGAATTGATGGATGTATTTTTGTGCATGCATCTGGTTTTATTGGTGGGAATGTTTCCAGGGATGGAGCTTTAGAAATGGCTCGAAAAAGTTTAAAATAAGGCAAGATCTATATTTTTAGTTTATTTACTTTGTAACAACTTGTTTGTTTCCTGCAATATAAGTGACCTAAAAAAAAATTTTAAGCTGTATCTATTCTTTTGGTTAATGTATGTTGTGTAATCAATTTTTGTAAAAGAAAAAATATTAAATCTAATGGTTAAGACCTAAATTAAAAAATACTATGTATTAAATTAATCACATTTATTAAGGCACACAAAAACAGAGAATGGCAGAAAAATTCTATAAGTAAAAATTATTTCTTGGCAATGGGAGAAAATTACTGACAAAAAAATGCTTTAGGAAAAAGTCTCCTCATGCAGGAGCTATGATCCAATATTTCCCATGTATCATTATAGATGTTTATTAACAAAGATAAATAAAGAAATATAATTTAAATGCCTGAGAGAAAAAAAATACAGTAAAATTCATAACAACTAAACCTAGCTAGGACAGGCTGAGAAGGAAGGGATTACCCACCATTGTTTCATTTATAAATTTGCTCCTTCACAAGTGTTTTTCATAAAAAATGTTATATAACATAATTGTTTGAAAATTTTATTTTACATCTATTATGTTCCAAAAAGTTTTTTTTTTATGTCTAATTACAATAAAGATGTACAGATTATAAATTTTGGTCTTCCCGTAAACCCTTCTTTTCCTCTTCTGATTTCAACCAAAAAAATGTATTTAATGATTTGCTATGAAGAGAATAAAAATTGAATTTAGTTTCTGTATTACAAAAATAAGTAAGTTCACCCAACACTTACATTCTTAATATTTTTTGTTTTGGTTTGTTATTGAACATAAATGTTTTTAAATTACATTTTATACCTATTTTGTTTTGTACTGTTTTTTTTTAAAGCACTAATTTAGAAAGATATAAAAGCCCCCCCTCCCCTCAATTTATCTCAGCCATTAGTCAACTCATACAAAGGTTTTTAAAATGAAGCTTAATTTGGTATCAATATTTTAAAAACTGTGGATGCTAGAACGAGCACAGATAAATAAATCTATATATATATATATATACTATATTTAGTGTCTAGTAGGTGGGTTCGGAGAAAATATATTAAGAAAAAGGAGCATTAACAGTTTTTATTATTTGTGCATCATTAATTGCATGAAAATATGTTTTTAACAGATTATAAGTTAATTTTTTTAAACTTTTTTGTTTCATATATGTTTGCCGCATTTTCAGCCATTTCTCTTTGGCTGTCCTCCGGTTTACCGTTTGCGTCCTAGAGCTCATTCCTCTTTTCTGATTCTAAAATAAAATGTCATCGTCATTTTTGTCGTAAATGTAACAGTGTACAGCTTATGACTTATTTATAACAATGACCATTTTACTCTGTAGTNATATATATATATGTATATGTATAGATTGATGTATAAAAATTTTAACAGACCCTTATTTTAGCATCCACAATGTAGGATCAGTGAAGATCCATTGAAATCATTCAAAAGTCATGTCGTAGTAGCTTGATTTCCCGGCAGGAAATTTACTTAAAATGATCTAGCAAGCTGGAAGGAAAACAGATGATCAATTCAGGATTTTTTTGTATTAGCTTATTCTTTAATAAAATGTTATTTATCTTATTTACAATTAAGTTATAATTTCTGACTTGGTTTCAATGAAGTCAAACAGGTTTAATCAGTTTTAACCTTTAATTAAACTTATACTATAAGTTTTTAAAAACTAATAAATTTGAGGACAAGAAAATAAGGCTCAAATTTAAATTTTAAAAAGTCTAAAGCTTGCAAATTTACAGTTCTATATTTTAAAATACATTGTAAGCCATCTTCAGGGCTATTGAAATACATTATAAGAAAAAAAATGTATGATATGCATTATTGTAATAAAGAAAAAAAAATTTTTTTAAATTACATTAACCGAAAGTAATTTTATATTAAATCTGTCGGAAAACAATAATTCATCGAATCACCAGGATCTCATATACTTGACTGATTCCGTATTCAGTCATGAATATGGGATCCTGGTGACATGACGTCCCCTCTTGCCTTCATGATAGATGGCTTACAACAAAAGCTGAAATGGTGTCAGATAATTAAAAAATACACATTTTTAAATTGTATTTTTTGGATCCACCTTGACTGAACCCCAACAAAAAAAACTTCTACTGTTAATGAAGATAGATTCGGCCTCTAGTGAGCAAAGTGTGTAACCTTTTGGGATAAGTAGAAATTCAAATTGTGTTTTGAGGTCAAAAAAGTTATAATAGATATTAAAAAAAATATCTTAAGGGTTTTGTTAGGTGAGAATCTGGAGGAGTGGAAAGAGGAATTTGCTGAGTTAGGAAGATGGAAAATTTATTTTGGATGTGATGGGGCGAAGGTCTCTATTTTGTGGGTAGGAGTGTTTATGGTTTTGTCAGAAAGTAAAGTGAACATTTTTTCTTTGTGTAACCAGTCTTGTTCATAATGACTAACTATGGATGTCATAGACCATTGTCGGCCTTGGTTAATATGATATAGTTAATTTGGTTTTTAGGAATTTATGGGCAGTTTTGAAGTTAATTAAAATTTGGAGAAAAGGAGGGAGACTTCAGGTTTAGAGGAATAGAAGTGTATCAAGCTATAAGATGGATTCTAAATCAACTATTAAATTGAGGATATTTGATTTTAACTTGTGGGGAACTGAGAAGTTGGGGCCTAGACCTAATTTTGTCTGATCAGGATTACAAAAGGTTTGCCTGGGTGAAGTTGTAGGTGTATGGGCATGTGAGGAGTTGGTGCAGTTTTTCTGTGGTGTAAGTGAAGAGGAGAACTGGGAGGCAATAGTGTGGGCCTAGAGTCTAGGTGAGGTTTGTATGAAATGCAGGGCATAGTAGGATTGCTCCCTGTTGTGATTGGAGTTCAAATGGAGAGTTTTTGACCGTGGGGATTATTGGTAGAAAATATGTTGGGATTTGGTCAAGGTTGATAAAAAATAAAATAAATGCAATTAAAAAAATGTGTTTTGTTTTATCTGCCGACATTTCAGCTTACTTTCCTAGCCATCTTCAGAGCTGCTGAAATACTATTGAATCATAATTATCTTGAAATAAATTATATGCTCTCCATGGCATAAAAGATAATATTGATATTGAGAAGTTTACTTTCTAAGCCATCTTCAGAGCTGCTGAAATACTATTGAATCATAATTATCTTCAAATAAATTATATGCTCTTCATGGCATAAAAGATAATATTGATATTGAGAAGTTTACTTTCTATTTAAATAATTAAAAATCATTGTTTAAAAAAGTCATAAATAAGGCAGAAAAAGTTGTTTTCCTATATTTCTCATTTAAATACTGATTTTAGTTGTGGTGGTATAAAATGAAAAAATATACAAAAAAAAACTAGAGTCTAACAAATAGCCGACAGTGTTAGCTCCTTCGAGCATAAGACAATATATTTTTCTTACTCGGGGGTTTAGACTCAGAGTAGAGTGCGGAGAGTAAAAGGAATTATCTAGCTAGCCTCGGTGATGCAATGGCTTGAATAACTGTGATTAGTAAGTAGTGTTTGCATTAGATATTATATAACGTTATACAAGTGTGTAACAATTGTTTGTTTATTTTTGTTATATTATATAAGTGATATTATGTATGTTCTGTAGTGTATTACATTCAAATACATATGTATCAGTATTATGTCTGTGGGTTTTACACTTTTGATGAAATAGCGATGTATTACTGATAATGATATATAATATGTAAATTAGATGATACATCTATTTAGATTTAAATTTAATATATATTTAGAATTTCCTTGTAAATATTTTAGTCTAAAAACTTCTTGCCCAATCAATTATGGATTGATGGTGTGGAAATCACTTCACAACTAGTGTTAATTGCCATAATTTCTAACTCATTAAAAAAAACAAAAAAAAACAGCTTTTTTTCCCCTTAGCCTTCATTTAATTTATTTTTAACAGAGCAAAGAAATTTTTTTTAAACATATTTTAAGTAATAAATGAATTTGTTTTGAACTATAAACATCAGTTTTGGTTTAGAGAGTGCACTTTAATGAATCTTTATTTAGGTGAAACTGGGATTCCTTCCTCTACAGATAGTAGGGCATAACTACTTTTGTTTCACCCAGGTCTTCTATCAAAAATCACGTACTCCCTCAGTGCATATCTGCAACAATTAAAAAAAAAAAAAAAAAATGGTTAGAACATTGTCTATTGAAGAAGGAAATGAGAATTCAAAGACCAGACCTAAAGCAAGTTTTTCAATAGGATAAATATATACCTTACACATTATTAAGCATACAAATTTAAACAATTTAAGTCAGATACATTTTTTCTATTACATATTTCTAAGTCTCAAGAAAAATTAAATCATGACATATTCTTCGAAGTTATGAAGTGGTTCGAGTCGCTTAAACATTGCTAAAAATGCTATTCTTTCTCATCTAAGCCTCAGTAATTAATAATAAGTAATCAGCACAGTTTGTAAATTAAAAGTCTGCTTTAGTATATAAGTATTGTAGATAAAAATTCAGTAGCTCATTGTTTTCAAAATAAATTTCAGAACAAATCAGCTAGAATACCATAAAATTATCTGCAGTCCCTCAATACTATTATGCAGAAATTTTTTTATTTAANCATGTATGTAGACTTGATTATATTATAATATTTATTAGCTTAAATTTGTTCATTGTCTGGTGATTGGATCATCAAGAATAAAATACTCTTGAGAAAGATTCACTTTTGACAACAAAACAGTAAAAAAAAAAAAAAATTATATTGAAACTACATCAGTTATTATCAATCTAAAAATGTAATTTATTAAGAAGAGGAATAACATTTAAAACTTGTATCCTTACGAAATGTCTTAATATAAAATTTATCAGTGTTATATAATTAAATAAAATTGTTCACAATCACGAAAATTACTTCTCATTCAGAGAGCTCCAAGATTATGAAATATTGAAAATAACAAAACTTCTGTTCAGAAACTATACTTCCATATTTTATACTAAATTAATATCTGAGCTAGTAGAACTTTATAAAGTGATAAAAGCTAACAACCTACCTTAAAGTAAGCTTTTTCAACTTTTGATTTGCAGCCCTTGTACATAGTGGCCCAGGAGTTATTCTCACTACATCCAAGAAGTAGAGTACTTGGTATAAGGTGGGTGAAGCTCTCTCCGAATCCAGGTGCAAATACTTTACCTTCTTGGCTTATTTTTGTAGTTAATTGGTTGTTGATAACAATCTATAAAATAAAAACTGCTCAATTTCATTTACTAATAATATAGTATAATTACCACTAAATACAAAAGTCGATAGTAGAATTATTGAAATATCCATTTCTTATGGTTAAGTCGAGATTTGTCATAAATGATTTTTTGAGGATTTTCCCTGGTACTCTTTACTAGATAATGTAAATGATGTCAAGTGTGCAAAGCTTTTTCTATTTTTGTAATGAAACTAGGCAGGATATTTATAATTTACAAATCCAAAGAATGAACCAAATTTTGTAAGTAAAATCAGGCTTAAGGGAATGGAGGTTAATATAGAACCTTAAGTTTAATAAAAAATAGTTAGTTTTTTTTTTTAAGGGGTGATAACTAATATTTTTTACATATTTTCCACTCGAGTAAGTGGATTTATCTTTTTCTGAATTAAGTTTTTATTCTAATCAATGTCTAAGAGAGTGGAACTCTGAAAAAGTTTGTTTTGCAAGTGGTAGGGTACTGTCACTGATGATAAGTAGATCAGCTCTTATATTGGTGGCCGTCTGAAGAGCAGAATCCACTGAAAAGTAACTGTTAAGCTTTCAGAAGTTATCAGAATAGTACACACAGTTGCTGTATGTTTATCTACCTGCCAGAAACGACCCACAGTTATTTTATTAAATTGATCACAATATTTAGTTTAATGCTAACCCCCCCCCCAAAAAAAAGGTTACTTTCTGATAAGCTGAAATGTAATTAAAATAATTAAAAGATATTGTGTTGGGGAACCCGGTGGTTAAGGCACTGAGCCAAAGGTCCCAGGTTCAATACTACTGTAGACAGAAATGTATTATGACAATTTCTATTGCAAACTTAACTTAAAGGAGCTGTATGACAGTTAAATAGAAACTTAAGGAAATAAAACAATTTTTAGTACAAGGGAACAGAATAAAAAATCTAACTGTCCAGGACTCGAACCTCGATCTCCTAAAAATTGTTAAAATTTATGTGGGATTAAATACCACAAATTAATTAATATTTATATAGATTTAAACGTTTTCAATGTTGAATTTAATATTCCCTCTATTACTTCCCTTTCCTACCCCCAGATTGATGAGCAGTCATGAGAACGGGACTGTTATCACGAACGTGGAAGAGTTAAACTCGTGTGTGGAAGTGAAGAGTGCGGACTACAGGCGCCAAATGTGATAGATAATCTGTTATACAGCGTCACCTTGATTGCTAGAAGCGTTAAGCCCTTTTAGAAATATGACAATACTTTTTTCCCCCTGAATGTAATAAATTTATGTATTATCTCACTTTATATGATNAATAATTTAAATCCAAAGTACTAAATAAGATTTCTAACATTTTTAAATTAAATTGAAGAGGAATAAAATGAATTTCCTTAATGGATTACAATATTCCATACCAATAATTATTCTCAAGGCATTCAGAACATGTTAGTCCTTTCTCGTTAAAGACTTTGAGCTTGGCTCTCAGAATGTGTCATCAATTGAGACAAATTCTAGTATCAAGAACTTCTGTTACAAAATAATGTCTGATATTATTGTTTGGTTATGGGAAACTACATGATTTGACAGTTCAATAGATTCCTGATTATGAGCATATTATTTTATCTGTATTTTCTTCATTCCCACCTTCCCCCATCAATGTTAGGAGATGAACAGCTTCCTTAAAGAGAAAGCTTTCTGCCAGACTCGTGTGCTCTGCTACTGTTATCTGTTTTCTAACTTTAGCCAGAGTTTTTACATTTTTATGTATATTTTTGAAAAATTCTGTAAATGATTTCCATTCTTGAGTCAGTATCATCAAATACTTAGAGAAATTTTCATTTCTTCTCTAGTCTAATTAAAATCATAGCAATTTTCTTCAGATACCGATGTACCCTTTCAGCAAATTCTTTATCTGGCCTTATGGCTGTAACAAGATATATAACAACATTCATCATTTCCTTATGGGAGCTTCTTCCTTTTACCAGTCATAGTTTTTGATTTGTTCATTTTGAATGAGATTCCAGTGGGTAAAGACTTCTATGAAATTAAGCGCTTTAAAATTTTTAAGAGATAATTGCTCTTGAGTAATAAACATTTCCTCTAGTTTTAATTATAGTTGAATTAGATGTTCAAATAGTAATGATTCATTAAATCTTTCATATCAAACTCTGACAATTTCATTTTATTTTTTCAGTCAACATTTTTAGACATAAGAATCAAATCATCTGCATGTACAGCTAAAATTATTAGCTCCTCTCCTACCATGGGGGCAGTTATCTTCGTAACTTACTTACTGTAGCCATAGAACAAGATATGGAAATTGACCATCATTATGTCACTACAGTATTCTCTTTTTGGAAGAATCTTAAATTAGTTTTAAAACAAAGAAATTACTCAATTTTGGTGTTTAATGCTAAAGGCAATGTTTACGGATTTGAAGCAAAGTAGAAGCATGCTGAGCCCATAACCTATTGAAAAGTCAACTTTTAGCAGTGCAACGTCAGTTAAGGAGACAAAACAAGAATATCAATAGTTGTAATAATCTTCCCTTAAGACCAATGTCCGATTTGTTTGAATGATGAAAATGTTATAATTCCTCAATTACTATTATTATTAAATGTTTTGATATAGAATTAGATATATGTATTATTTGAACATGGCAAAAACATCTAAGCCTTACAAATCCCCTAATGCCAAAAACTATAATAAGAAATATGTGAAATTCTTCTATGCCAGAAACAAAATACCATCCTCAGAATTTAATATTAACTGAATAAAATAATATTAGCTTTCCATAAGGCAAATCACATTATGTATATGAATTTTAGACTAACTTCTTTACTTCCCTTGCATTGGATTGATGCTAATTTTTATCATTTTTTAAGTCTTAAATTATTCTATTTTAAATATGAATAATTTTATTTCATGATTATATTACAAATGACTCAAAGGAATATTAATTGTCATAAAGTTAAATAGTAAAATTCAAATAAAGCAGGGTGCTAAATAAAATTTTATTAAAAGTAAAATGTCTTTTTTCTCCTTTGACTAGCCAGTTAATTATATTCGATAAATAGCAAACAGTAGTCTGTTTCAATAATATGAGTATAACATATTCATGAGATAAATTAATCTTAAGATCTACAGATGTATTAATCTTATATTTATAGCCAGTTTTGGACTCAAAATAATTTTAATTTGTGAATAAGAGGGATTTAGGGGATGAGAATAAAAGGCTATACCTATTTGATTCTGCACATACATTAATTACAAGCTAAATAAGGCTGAAAAAGTATTAAAATATCTTACAGATAGATTATAGTTTGAAGCAATATCTTGAAGATCCTTAATCAAAATGCTAAGGTGCCGGGTCCTTTCCAAGAGGTCAGTAATTTTTAAAAAAGGAAAAATGATGCTGTCTATTGTAATTAATTTGATCTGAAATGATAAAAATGATGAACATACATATTACTGAATGGTTCACATGATCCAAAGTGAATTATTGGTGAAATATGAAACTTATTTAGAATCCCTTTCTAGAAGAAGGAGAAATTTTATATTAGATGCTGGTCAACATGATTTTTTTTGCCTATTCTATTTCTTTAATGCTGTTAAATTTCTCAGCAATGCCTATATAACCATTTAGTTAGACTCATTAGAAAATTCTCAAGGAAAACTAGCACACAGATTTAGTGACATCAATGGACAGAATAATTATAATAATTGTATTATACTTGCATTATTCCATTAAATATGAAAAAAATAAAATAAAATAAATTCTAAAGCACAAGAGGGCCAAAGGATCCTTCTATACAATAATTTGGATCACATACAATACCTAGAAAACACTGCTGAAAGTCATAGTCATGGAAGTGATTCTGATTTGTATATCTGTTGGAAGGTTAGAAAAGGTTGTTTTAAATTTAACTGTAGGAAGCTTAACAAATCCAGTATTTTATTAAAAAATTAAGTATTTTATCTCTCTTTGGCAGAGATTCAAAGATGATAAAGGTTGGAAGAAGCTTTCATTAAACCAGAAGACTTAAGCTGCTCTCATACTGGTCTTCTAGGCTATTCTTCAAGGATGTAAGTTATTACATAATTATTATTTCTCTCAGGATGCAGTTAATTCAGATCCAGTTTTCAAAAGAAAAATATTATGCAGAACTTCAATGTGTCTTCATCGTGGAGAAGAAAAAGATCTTTTAATATTCTGTATAGTGCAGTTTCACAAATTTGCTTAGAAACTAGTACAAAATTTTTGCAGTATTTTAGGCTATGCAAATTAATGCATCATCACTGAGAAAAAAAAGGTTAGATGAAAATTGAGTCAAGATTTATATTATAGATGAAAGAAACAGAAAATTATAAGAATACTGGGCCAGGTATGAACTACCTATATCAGGCCATTCAAAGGAGTATATTCCAGTTCACATTAAGTCATTTTGCCTGGTACAGGCAGATAGCTTAAGAAACGACAGAGGTTTGATTATTAATACAAGACTGGGGGAAGGGGGTGCTAAATAAGCAATAGCAATATAAAGCTATAAAGGCCAAAAGAGAAACAAATCATGCTACAATAATAAATCCTTTTGTAATTTATTCCCCCATCAAATGTGATCCCATTTAGGATGAATAATTCAAATAATAATTTATTAACGATGATTTATATTACATTAAAAATAATAATAATTAAAAAAAAGTTATGCTATTTATTTACATTAAGATTGCTTTGAAGTAGCTCCTTAAGTTGTTGAACACAAGAGATGAGCTGCAGGAGGTTCTTGACATCAATGAAGTGAATCCTTGATAATATATAATCCACTGTGAAAAAGTTTACATCTAATCCATGGGAGCTGGCCAGCCTTGAACAGTGAATTGAAGCAGCTGATGCTATTTCTGTAATAAAAAAAGGAATATTTATACAATATAACTATGAAAAATGGTCAGGTTTTCCATATGATGGTTGTCACTTATTGTTCTGGCAGCTGGCAAAGTCTATTATTCAATCGCCAAAGTTGGTCAGTAAAATAATAATTCATATATTATTAAAATAATAAACATTTGGGAGAATATTCTAGGCCCTTCCACAAAGTTATAGAACTAGTTTGCCAGTTCGGCCCCCCAGTCACTGATTAGTTTATCTCAGTCAGTGTTAGATTACATGCCTCAGAGCATGGGGTCATACCTTTCCAGTGCTGGTAACAATGAAGTGATAAGTGACAGTAATTTAAAAGCTCTTTTGAAGCCTCTATGTACTTGTAAATAAGCACATTTAATTTATTTGTATATAGTAGTTAATTAACTGTAAGTAATTCATGTTTTCTATGTATTTATTAGTTAGTAAGGGCAGTAGGTTGGATTGTTATTAGTAGGTATATTAATTTACTGTAATAAATTATCTTCAATATATATTTGTCCCCAATTATTATTGACCTGTAGCCCATAAAAATATGTTAGCCAAACTTTGTTTAGTTAAATATAATTGCTAGTAAGTAGTAAATATTTAACACATACCAATGAAATGTAATATAAATCCTACTCTATACCATACAATGCTATATAGCAATGATATATATATAAGGCCAACACTCTTATTTAAAAAACTATTATCAAGTGAACATGACATATGAGTATGAAACATGGGCTCTGATGAGGGAGAGTAAAACTACATTGCTAGTATGGGAGGAGAATAAATAACCTTTAAAAAAATTGTTGTCCCATCAAAATGGGAAATGGAAAAATCAGATGAAGGAAGTATCATCAGTAACAGGATTTATTTGGTGAGCTGGAAATTGTATCTTTCACCCGATTGTGAAGATTTACAATGCTGGGGCACAAGGAAAGAATGAACCTAGAGAGACTCCAGAGAAAAGTAATGTACATCCAAACTGAAGGCAGGAGGTGGAGAGGCAGAGGCATCCCTGCTTGCTCTACATAGTCTGTCTGTTAGTAACTTGTGGCAAACAGAGATGAGAGGAAAGGTCTATTAGCAGAGGCCATGGTCTTTCATAGGGTATAGTGCACATCAGTGGTCGAGAGAGAATATAGTGTTTAAAAAATCTAATTTAATAAGTAATTTTACAAATTATATTTTATTCTTTTGGAACATGGTATCATACATGAAAAAGTTAGGAAAAGGAGAAAATCCAAAGAATAAAATAAATTGGAGATAATNCCCTTATTATATAATCTCTTTGGGTATATTTCCACACACACACACATAATTCTTAACCCATCATGTTCCAACTATAATCTATATATAATCAAAGAACTTTGAAAAAACTTCTGTCTTACCTTTGATTCTACTCAAGGAAAAAGTGCCTTCAGTGTCAATGAATACAGATTCGGCACCCAGTCCACCAAGAGATATAGGGATTTGAACACTCACACTCAGCTGTAAACTAAAGAGTAAAAATGAATAAAACATAAGAAAAGTCTAAAAACAATTACTAAGATACATGAAGTTGGTATGTGATTATTAAGTATACATGAAAAAAAATAAGAAGATCTACCACTTTCATGTAGAAACATACTAATTTTTATAGATAGCTCATGGTATAAAGTAAGTCATTCTTTTATATTTTATCCAATAGAGGGTTGTTGAGACACGAATCGTCACAATTTAACTATTGGATTATTTTATATGTATCGTCCATTCAACTTTACAAAAGTTCTGATAAAATAAAAGTAGTTTCAAATAAAAAACAGTCAGAGAGTCTCAGGATTGTTTACTTAATATAAAAAAGCTTTCAATAACATTATCACCATATTATCAATATCCCCAGAAAATTATATAAATTTTAAATTAATGGAGAAATTAAGTAAATTTAGATCTCTTAATACCAATACTTAATTTAAAAATTAATTATTGCATTTTTCAATAAAAATGAAACAAAACAGCAATACGAGTTTCCCAGTCTCAATTCAGACTACATAAACAATATACAATGTTAATAATAATTAATTTAACTTCATGATTGAAAATTATCCAATTGTGTTCTTTCTTTATATTTTATAGAAGAATTGTGTACATGAAGGTCCAAAATGGAGTACAAAATGACAAAAAATACAATTTTGAGTGGTTCAATGTTTTGACTTTATTTCTGCCAACTTGAGCTTCATGTGGCCTTTTGTAAAACAATCTTTTTTTTTTTTTTTTTTTTATTCTATGAATACTTAGATGGACTGTATGATAAAAGCAGTTTTTCCTATATTTCATTGGTTTGATTAGAATTTAACTTAAAAGCTAAGAATAACAATGAGTGAAAAAGGCATGCCTACTAAAGTATGTTTTAGAGATGGCCAGGAAGGTAGAGTGGGGAAGTGCTCACCTATCATGGCTACATTCATAAATTTCTTCCTTAATTTCTTTCATTAAATGTCATTTATTTTTTTACTATTCATTGTTATCAATTTACAAAATATTTTTATTTATTTTTAACAGATGTAATATGTAAATAAAGGTTATATAAAAATAAATAAAAATAAGAGTTTTTGTAAAAATGTTATGGAACATAAATATTAAAAAATTTAATTTTGCACCTATTATGTCCTCTAAACATTTTTGTAATTCAAATAACAACAAAACTATTACAATTATAAATTTTGGTTTCCCTCTAAACCTCTTCTCCACTCATTTGATTTGAACTAAAAATTAATACTTTTATGGGCTTGCAAGAAAAAATGTAAAAACTTAATTTGTTTTGTGTATTTCAAAAATAAGAGGTCCTGCCCAACACTAAAATTGAATTCATAAATAACATTCTTAATAAGCATTTTTTTAAAGAATGTTACAGAATTGAAATGTTATAAAATTACACCTATTTAGATCTATAATTTTTTGTAACACTAAAATGAGCAAAGATATTAAGATTTTAAATTTTGGAACCATCTAAACCCCCTAAACAAAATATATAAATATAAATAAAATAGATATAAATAAAATAGACATAGAAATAAAATGATATCAAAATAAAATTTTAGCCTACTAGAATAGCTTATAAAAATATACACTCATACAGTGGGATGTCTGCATACAGAAGGTAATGATCCCGTAAATATGCAATTATATACTGGTAGTATATAAAGTTAACTGACTAGACTGCAATACTTTCTATTATACACACACACTTCACAATTAATAATTTATATCACGGAACTACTAATATAACACCAATTCAGGCTTTATAAGGAATAGAACCCTTCTGTTTTTGGTCAGTATACAGTATACATTGGAGACAATCCAAATAAATCTCAATTCAATAACAATGACGAAATAGATAAATGAATAAATTCATGTATGAAAAGTTTACATTCAAATGGAAATCTAACTAAAACCAAATAGAATCAAAATAAAAAATCTACTGAATTTAAATTAAAAGATAAGGGTCCTTATGAAAGCATTACATATCCCAAAAGCAGGTTTAAAAAATACAAAACTATTATTTATGAAGGGCCTTATAAAATTCTACAAAAAATTAGTGAATCCACTTATATATTAGAAAATGATAGAATATATGGGATATTTTATGCCACATTATTAAAACCTTATTATGAAGGAAAAGATAAAATATAATAATAAATTTTTATTTTGATAGTAAGAATAAAAAAACTATTTTTTTAATTTACAATTTGATTTGTGGAAAATAAATATAAATAAAATAGTAAAGTGTTCATAGGAAAATTTATTGATATAAAGCACTGTATTCTTAAAATTATTATTTGTAAAAATAATAATTTTAAGCCATTTACACTTGTTTATATGACTTATGTTTTATATTAAATAATTTTGTTTGGTATTTATAAAAGATTTGTTTTATAATTATTAATGTATTAGTTTAAAATATAAAAAGTAGATTTTATGATAAAATTGTAAAAATGTTTAGTAGTACAAGCTTAGTTATAAACATGTAAAATTTGGTGAAACTTAAATTGAATATTATTTTAAGTTAGATATGATATATGTGAATGTTGTAAATTAGTTTTTAAAAATGTATAAATAGTGTGATAGAGTGAAAATAAGCTGAGTTGATAAAAAAATTATCGACAAGCTCAAAAATGTTGTCATAGCGGATGTTGTCTAAGTAAACAGTAAAATAAATACCATACTACAAACATTACTTATTTGAATTTGAAAATGAATGGGGAAATCAAGACACATGACTAAAGATGCAAAGGAAGGGCAGAGGACTTGGAGAGGCTAGCCAAGTATTGTATACTTGGACCCACCTAGTGAAAAAGTATTTTTGAAAATACCAAGAACAGTATATGTGAGTTTTGTTTTATAAATAACTTTATAATATTTATTTTATTTTNATTGTAAAGAAATAAAAATTCTTCGGGTTTTAATAGAAAATTTTCTAAGATAAAACCTCATAGCATATTTGTGAAGAAAGTATAGTGAAGAGATCAACTTAAAGAAAAATACAGCAATACATTGCGAAGCATATTTAAGGTAAAATAATAACAATGTTTATAATATCATCTAAATTAAGAAATAAAGAATTATAAAATAAAATAAATATGTTGCTCCTCAGTCAAAATATTCGTTGAATTAACTTAAATAACCTCTTCATTTCAGATATAAAATAAAAAATAAGATTCATATAAATATTATAATAATAATATATATATTGCATATGTTACTACAAATGATAAAGCAAAAATTATTTTTTAAAGATTATTATGGAGTGAATAGAGTGAGTGAGAGAGAGAGAGAGAGAGAGAGAGAGAGTGTGTGTGTGTGTGTGTGTGTATGAATTAATAAAAACTGAGTGAATGGGCACATCAAAATGAATCCAATTTTAGGAATATGAAACAAAAATGTAACCAAATCTGCCATAATTACTGCAGATAAGCAGTATTACACACCCACACTCACACATAATTTTTCTAAATATGAGTGGATGTAATTATTTCCTAATAATATTTTTACACAAATTACCTTGCATAATATTAATTATTTAATTTTTATTTATGTTATTCTCCAAAGAGCATTTTCTTATAAACATTAATTTTTAATACTGAAAAATTAAATGAACACAAAGAAAATTCAACCCTCTTACCCAAGCTGAGTTTTTCCAGAGCCTGGGAGGCCGCATACTTGTAGTAAAGAGTCAGTCTGAACTCCTCCACCCAAAAGTTCGTCAAGAGACTCACTGAAAGTGAGAATATACTCGTTTAACTGTTCCTTCTGTAAAAGAAAAGTAGAAGTACAGTGAAAACAGTGATGATTCATGAGATATTCCTTTCTTTATATTTGTGATACTAAAACAGAAAAAAAAAATCAGCCTTTCTTTATTCAATAAATTCAGTTTCACACCACTTCTCAGTGGACAAAAATCAGTGACCTTTATCATGTGCATTATTCAGGCTTCTCCAACTTTCTTACCTGTATTGTATGAGAACATTAGTTCTGTTTTATGAGAGCCTTCCCTTTTTGTGCTAGTCAGGCAGTAAATCTTCTAGTTATTCATAATAGAGACCCAAATTATCTTGTAAAAGCAGTTTAGACAAAATCCTCACATCTACCTGTGCTGAGGCCATTCCTGTTAGTTTTTACGGAGGTCGATATAAATTTTGTTTTAGCTCTTAGATATAGATTTGAAATGCCTGCTAAAATTTTAAAGCATGGTAAATGTTCATTGCTGGTGGAGACTATATTGTGGGAATAGATTGATATGAAATCATATTGCCTATAATTTGGTTTCCATTCATTATTCTAATATCTCTATGTGTACTGGCGGTAAAGGGTTCAAATCCAAACTTTCAAAACCATAGGATGGTGAAATAAAATTTTTAAGAAAGAAAAATAACTTAAATGGGTTAAATGAAACAAATACCAGTTTGAAGAAATCTTATTTAAAAAAAAAAATAATGTCCTTCAAATAATTACTTATATAAAAATAAAAAAAATTTGAGTTTTCATGAAATGAAATAATTTAAATGGAGAGTTTTTTGACCGTAGATATTATTATTAGATGATTTTAGTTGGGGTTCTACCTTGACCGAACCCTAACTAAAATCATCTAATGAAATAATTTAACATATAAAAAGTTTTAAATAAAGGTTTAATACTTTCACAAAAGGAAATACTTAATAAAAATGTAGAAGTAAGATATGAAGTAAAAAAAAAAAACAGTTTTGTTGTATCCGAGCTACCAATGCTTGTTAAAAAGTTAAAGTTACAACAGGCACCTGATATCTTGCCTTCCAATAGTTTTCAAATACATTGCTATAGTATAATACTGATATTGAAAAGAAAGGATAGCATAAGCTAAATGAGGAAAAGGGAATTTACTCACCAGCATGGAGTAAAAACAGAAATGACTTTGTATTATGGAACCAGCCAAAAAAGCATCTTCTGGAAAAGATACACTTTACTGTGTAAATTGTACACTCCTAAAGTACAGGAGCCACTCATCTATTTTAATTTTTTTTTTACAATGAAATCAAATTAGGTAATGTTATTCTTAACAAACTTTAATTAATAAATATGATGATAAAAACAATTTATAGGACTTTTCAAACTCTTCTCTTAGAAAAACAACTACTAGATCGTGTATGTGAATGTGTGATTGTGTTTAAAGCAGGTATAGATCTCTGAGGTTTGTCCAAGTGCACCAAAGTACACATAAATGGTGACCATAGATCAAAAAAAAAAAAAAATAAAAAATAAATTAATAATAATAAATTTGGAGGTAAATTTATTAACTGAAAAGTTTGGTGAAGAGAGGATTATCAGGAATTCAATTTTGGTAGTTGAAGAATTAAAAACTAATTTGAAATCAAAAGATTTTTTATTTTTGCTAATATTTCAGTCTGAATTTTAGTCCTTCATCAGGTCTGAATATGAAAAAGAAAAATACAAAAATAATATAGAAACATGTCTATATGTCATAATTTAACAAAGAATAAATAAATGAAAATACAAAACTGTGTAATCGACTATATAAAATGCAAGAAGTCTTTCTCTCCCCATCACCCTATTTGGTAAGTTAGCCTCTGAATATTATAAATAATTTGTTTTTCTCTTCAATATGTTCAGTGTCCAGTTTTCATGCATTTTATATAATCGATTACACACAGTTTTATATTTTCATTTATTTAATTTTTGCTGGATTATGACAGATAGACATGTTTCTATATTATTTTTGTATATTTCTTTTTCATATTCAGCCCTGATGAAGGCCTGATATTCAGGCCTTCAAAGTTAGCTAAAATATAAACTATTTTGGTTACAAATTAGTTTTTAATTCTTCAACTACCAAGACCACCGAATTCCTGATAATTCTCTCTGCATAATAATAATAAAGTTCATATTATGTTCAGGCAAAACTAATTTTAACAAGATTACCAATGAGAAAAAGACGTTTTATAGACATTAACTTAAAGAAAATAGGAATCACAAGAACTTTCGCTTATAGATGTGACAATGCAATAATCATATCTCAAATGGTATAAAAAGAATTATTTGAAGCATAACATATGATTGTTTATATATCAACTAAGCAATCATAAGTTTAAGAAAGTACAACCAATTTTTTGTTTAAACATTAATTGTTTCTATAAACTTACCCTCAATAATTGAGCAACACTCTCACCGCCAACACCTTTTGCATATGTTTCAATGTGTTCCCATGACAGTCCAAAAGACTTAATGATTCCCTGAACTTCTTCTTCGCACCCTAAAAACAATAAACAATAAAACAAACAAAAAATGACTAAAAGATACTAGATATTTCTTTAAAAATCTTTCTATGAGGAAATTTAAAATAATTGATGCAATTATTCACAAGTTTTGCTGATTTTATTGCATAAAATACATTAGCTCTATACACAGGCATTCAAGAAAAATTTTTATGGACAAATATATACAAGCGAACATTATTTTCAGAATGAAAATAAAGAATACCATTATGAAGGAATATAGTAGCCTGAGTGAATTCTCTAATAATTAAATTTTTTTATTACTAATTTCCAAAATTTTAATTTCAAGTGAACCTAACTCTTCATGTTTACTTTTCTTGATATTAAAATTGTTATATATTGGACTATATATTTTAGAAAAATACCAAAATTAATTCAGTTTAAGTAGTTTTGCTGATTACAATGTTAAAATGTTTCTAAACATATTTTGGGTACCTTGTATCACACATTCTCATTAATAAATTTTGGATTATAGAAAATATTTTTTGAATTTAATTATATTTAAATTCTATGTAATAAAAGTAGTTCAATCAAATGCTAGATATTAAGAACACCCTAATGGTACATATAAAGAAGCTCAAATACTGAATATATTTTTTAGAAAGAAGAGGGACCTTAAGGGCAATATTTGAGCTATAAATGAAATTAATCTTTGAGCTACTAATTAAAAAAAAAAAAAGAAATCCAACCTATCTTTATTAAGCTTAGATCAAACAAATTATTTTATCTTTTATCTGGTGTATTATAACACAGGTAGCTCAGCAAACTACTGCTTTTACTGCTATGCAGATGACAGAACTCTTCCATAGATTCAAGAGGGTCTCCAATGAAGAAGTGATAAGAATGTTCTAATTTTCTCCAATGATTTCACCTCCCTCTCTCAAAATTTTATTTAGAGGTGTGATCCTCTAATCTCTCCTGCCTCCTCATTGTGTGATCCCTCCGTAATTTTCATTAGGCAAAAATCCATATTACCCTTTAAAAAAAAAAATGGGGCAAATATTTAATTAGTGGTGGAAGTGTAACAATTACGTGCTTCAAGTAGCAGTTACTGACAGCGATTTGTTAGACTACCTATATCAGAACTGGTCCTTCTGATTATGCATACAGACAATCATATTCAAATGGAAAAAAGTTAAGAAAACGTTTTTGAATGCAAGAAGATGTAACGGATAATCCAATCATTATGACCGGCACATCCTGTTATGTTCAGACTACAAGACTATTCAAAAATACCATTTGTATAGGTGGTGAGGTCTTCCAAGAATTGATATCCATACTTTGCTAGTGCAGCCACAAGAGCATCAGGAAGCGGCAATGTGAACAATGGCCTCATATCTGTGAATGGAGCATACAAAATAAATAAATAAATAAAAAGAAACAGTAACGTAAATTTAGTCATAATTCCAAAGGTCAATAATTGTTACAAGATTCTATGAGAAAGTGAAAAGGAAAATAAAATAAATTTATTCTCCAGTTGGACACTTCTACATTTTGACATTTTAATATGAAAATAAAATTTTAATAAATGTAAAAAAAAATTTAGGATGATTAAAATATGTTAATAGTCTTATTTTAGTTTCCAAATATTCTTTATAGGCAAATAATACCACTTACCAAGCCACAGTAGTAATTATTAACTCCAAAATTGGCCTCTTATGACCAAAATGAATTATTATTATTCCAGTTATACCTAAAAATATTATAATTTCATCAAAATTCTTATTCGCTACTGTTGATAAACCTGACAAAATTTTCAAATCTATCAAAGATTTCCGTCAAAATTCCCGCCATCTACTGATAACATGTTAAGGACACTCCTGTTGATTTTAAATTTTGAAATTGAATTCATATAAACTTCGACTTTCATTAAAGTATTTTTTAGGTTATTAAAAATCTTTGTCCTTTTATTTGTCTAATATTGTAACAAGTATTTTGTATATTGTTCTTAATTATATTTACAAATCTCAAAGAGTCAACGATGCCTTTATCTTCTTGCGCCCAATAATGGCTGACTTACATTAGGTTGTTAGTCATCGGCTTGCATTTGAAGCTGTATTCGTCCGAGTAAATGACGATAATGGCTGACACTACTGTTGATGCCACTCGTCGATTAAATGTCAAAAAGCAGACTTTAGACGATGCCTATGCTGCACCTGCGAACTTTCTAGAAATTGACGTTATAAATCCTATAACCCATGGTGTAGCTAAAAAAAGGTATACAGATTATGAAGTTAGAATGAGGGTGAGTACCCCATTGATTACGGTTATCTCTCAGTTAATAATGTGCTTACTGTAGTTTTAAATTAGTATTTAAGGTTAAAAAAAAACATTTCCTCAACTGCTTTTCTGTAATACGAGTTCTACCTTAATTGTAACTGTTCCTCAAATATATCATATTGATTGAAGACTAATGTATTAGGTTTTTCACTCATTTTTTTTCTAATGGTATCACATTCATTGTGCTAATAAATTGTAAAATAAATATCTTAATCTCCTTAAGAAAGTTTATTCACATTCATGCAATACATTTAATATCTTTCAACTTATGTTTCTGACTTGAAAAAAATTTCATACTATGCTAATCTTAATATGTAAGCATTTTTGGTGCTTGGATAATTAGATTTATATCAAGGTAATTGAAAGTATTTTAAAAATCCTTACCTATTTTCAAAAGGAGAGTTTGTTGACCATAGATATTATTCTAAGATGATTTTAGTTGGGGTTCGGTCGAGGTAGATCCAAAAAAAAAAACACAAATTAAAAAAATGTATTTTTTTAATGAAGGATTATCTGCCAACGTTTCGGCTTACATTGTAAGCCATCTTCAGGGCTGTTGAATTAATAACCATAAAAATGACATCAAGAATAAACTAATAAAAACTGCCCTCACCAAACATGTTTTTCATGAAGCACACACATTTGACTTCGATAGCTTAACCATTCTTTCCACTGAACCCTACCAACACAAACGTCTTTTGTCTGAAACCGTTCACATCAACTTACAACACTATCCAGTTAACGACAGAACAGACATAGAACAAATTTCCTCAACTTATTCGAACATTTTAAAAACCATCAGCCCTCCGTCTCAATAAACCTGTCAAAACATTTTTCCCAGTTCCAAAGTCACTTATTCCCAATAATACCCTTCCCTTTTTTTCCTTTGTCCTTTTATTGCCCTCTCTTGTAACAGGCCGCTTTCCATTTACACCTTCCGCCTGCCTTGTACCTGCTACCCCCACTCCTTTTTACTCTGAGAAAAAGTAAAATTCATAATGTTTAGTCATGGAAATGTGAACTTAGGGACAGGACGTCCTCTCTCATCTTCATGATAGGTAGGTGTGGCAAATTACTGCTTTAATGATATTTCAAATTTTTTTTCTTGTCAATAAGTTGTTTGTTTGCAAGTTTTTTTTTTTTTTCAAATTGTTTTCATAAACTTTTAATTGTCTTACATAGCTTTCTACATTCATACTCTTGATATCACATTATATTATAATTCTCTATTATACTAATTTCAAATATTACTGTATTCTCATGACATTGTATTTCTACAGCCCTGAAGAAGCCGAAAAATTGGCAGATAATCCTTCATTAAAAATATACATTTTTTTAATTTGTGTTTTTTTGTTGTTTTTTTTTATCTATCTCGACCGAACCCCAACTAAAATCATCTTAGGATCCTAACCTATAGTCTCCTAAGTTTATAGAAACTTGTAGAATATAGTATCTCTGTGAGATATTTATTTATTAGGTTGATCTGGAGAGTCCTGGACTCCTGAGTAACATTGTCAAAGATAATTACCCTTTAAAAAAATTGCTTGGATCTTCCCACTTAATTTTTACAAGTCGAAAATTCATGTAATTTAAAAAAGTAGCTATGATAATAATCTTGTAACCATTTTGCTTGAATAATCCTACTCTTAGTATTCTCTATGGGGACCAAAATTAACTCTAGAAGTTGATAGGACTCAACATTTTTTTTTAAGTTTTTGGTTTACAAGTAGATAAGTGCATTTTAACCTGTTTATATATTCTACAGTTTTTATTGTATATGGTGCTTTAATATTTTGAGGGAACCCACAGAAAAAAAAATGGTTTGGGAGTAAGATAATTGGTCTTGCTGCCCTTGTCTTTCAGTAAAATCTTTTGATGCCGACCTAAATAATTGAGAAGCAAAGTTTTTATCTGTAGAAGCAATGATGCCTGTAACCTGACTTTTGTTATTAGGAATAACTCAATTTCTTTTCTTTTCTTTTTTTTTTTACTTTAATATTTGGGAAGGAGATGATTAACTGTGGCGCTTAAGAAAGGAAAAATATCAGGCTATGTAATTTGACTAATAATATGTGATAACTAAATGGTCTAGTTTCGGCTCTATTTCTTTCAATTATCCATGTTTTTATCTATCTCTGTACAGGAGAAGCGGGAATTTTAGAGTGAGCAAGAGTCTTAAAATTTTCCTTATATTTACTGATAATTCCTGGGATTCTACTTACAACTAGCCAATCAAATTCTGGGTCTTGTTTACTGGCTGGCTAGTATAAGGACATAACTAATCTGTTGTGTTATATTTCCTAAAGTACTTCAAAGTTTGTTTCGCTTTACTATACTCATATTATATGGGTTGACAGAATAGATTTACAGATTGATAATGTTGCTAGGATGAGGACCAATTAGTCTCAGCAATTCCTGCTATATATTTGTTGCTTTAATACTTTGGATTCCCTTTAGCCATTCTAGGTTTTAAAATTTAAAAGAATTAACAAATGAACGCTTGAATAATAAAATGATATGCTAATAGTATCCATAACTTTCTTTTATCGCATATTTGGGCCATACAAAACGAGGCACATATAGATGACTATAGGAGAGAGCCGGCCTTCCTGAATAATAATATATTTATTTATTACAATTTAAATACCATTCATATTAAATGTATATATTATCCTTAGTGATATGAATAATATATCCACGTAAGTTTAAAACATTACATTAGTGATCATTTTTGTATCATCACTATTTTCATTATATCCTTTAAGGCAAACCCATCATTTGAAAAATAATGGATATTATTAGGGCCATTAAACCTAAAAACAATGTGCATATTAGATTTAAAAAATTACCAAGGACAAAAGGAATTCAGATTTGCAGTCAGGAATTTATTAACACAAGAATTATTAGTGAGATAAATTATTAAAAATCAATATTGCCATACATATCAATGAGAGTATACAAGCTAAAGATATTGGCAGCCATGTATATAGTTTAAAATATTGATAGGTGTATTAATTAGAAGACTTACACCAAAATTAAAAAGAGGTTTGGCTCTTAAAGATATTAATTTGAAACTTTGTATGCTGCTGTTCCTTTGATAAGTAAAGTTCATAGAGTGGTGCTTAAAGTGTTTTCTAGTATATACATGCAACTGAAACATACATATTGTATGTAACTGAAGAGTGTTTAGCTGTCCTCTTTCACTGTTCTATCAGCCTAATGTCCACCTTATATAGCTTCTAGCTTGCTCAACTAGGCTTAGAGCTGTTCTTTGCATTGACCTATTTTATTATTCAATCGGTTGCTTATTATTTAATTTGAATACTGGGGAAAAGGTAGAATAGCCTTTAACATAAGGTATAGATGTAATTTACTTTTCCTTTTTTATTTTTTGCTTAAAGCACTTGGAGAGATATTACTTCAAAAATATTCCCCTCCTCCTGTATAAAAAAAAAAAATTTCTATGGGGGTGAAGCATAAGACTGTTAAGCATAAATTGAAAGAAAAATCAGAGGATTGGGCTACATAATTTTATTCCTAATTTTGGGAATATGTTTACTTTATACTCTTTTTATAATAAATACTAATTTAATTATTAATATTAGTAGCTTAGGCTAAGGCCATTGTCAATTGAGATATAGTTAGAAATAGTTCAAAGATTTTGTTTTGCAGTAGGAACAATTAATTTTTTTTTTATCTCTAAATTAATAATGGTTATTTTTCCTATATTTTTGCTGATACAAATCTAGTGCAATATTCAACAAACATTGTTATTGTGTAGAATTGATGCTGAAGAAAGTATTTGATTTAAATAAGATAGAATATTTGGTTGAATTTATTTTTGTGCAATGGAAAACTACAAATTTGTATATTTTTTATATTATAATGACTAAGTGTGTTACTTTAATAAGTTAATTAATGCTAATCACAATAAAATAGATTTTATGTTTTAAAAAAATAATGGTTTTCTTTTGACTTATATTTTCAAGTCAATAGCCAAGCCAATTCTTTCTGGTCTACTTATTTATTATGATGGTGAATATAAAAAGAGAACCAACCCACTTCCACATCACAATACCTTATCTGTGTTTCATGTTATCTTGAGCCATGTGGAGAGAATAGCATCCCTCTTCCCTTCTTTAAATTTTTCTACAAAATATTTTTCTGAATTTTAGCTGAGATGGATTTTTTAAACTCTAACAATAATTTTCTGGATTTATATATCCAACTATTTGCTCCAGGATTAAAATTGAATTTATAATTGGCAAATTATTTTCATATTAATAATCAAAAGCTCCTCTAAAATAAAATTAGACCTGAAAATCTTTTTGGTCAAAATTACTTAGACTAAGAAAAGTATGTGAATAGCAAATTTTTATGTTGTTTTTTTTTGCAAGTAGAGTATAAATATGTGGTACACATATACTTCTTGTGTGTGTAGACCTAAAAGGTTTGCAATAATTTATTAGGCTTCTATTTCTTGTAAGCAATTTTTATTCAAGCAAAGTTTTTTTTAAAATGGTATTAGTGGTTATTAATTTCTTAAATTTACTAGTGTTGTTCTGGTTCAAGTAAAAACAGTGTGGCTGTTTTGGTACTTATTGCTGTTCTCTTCTATGATGACTTTTTCCACAATCGAGGGAACTACATCAACAGTATGTATACTGGTTTCACAATTTTAGATTGGTAAATTGAATTTCCCAGTTAATATATGTTAGTTGTCAAAATGTCAATAACAACCAAATTTCATCTTGTTGCATTTTGATTTATCTTAATCCTTAATTTTTAACCTAAGAGTGTTAAATAAAAAGGATTAAAATTGCTCTAAATGCAAATTATCATCTAGTAAACCACTATCAACTGGTATTGCTGCCAGTTGTATAAATGCATTGATCTTACACTTTTGTTCTATTAGTTTTTGTTTTTGCATCTTCAGCAGTTATTCTAGTGTTGAGTGGCCAGATGGTTTGATGAGTAATTTGAATTCCTTTGGAAAATTTTATTTTATTTACAATTAACCTATTGCAGTAAAGTTCTAATTATTGTTTAAAATTTATATTTAATAAAATAGTCCTATATGGAATTTTGTTCACCCCTGATGAGGCTAAATGAGCAAATTTTGTTAGAAATATATTGCGTTTGTTTTTATTTTATTATCGTGTAGAATATGATTAGTGAGCCCATAATAATTATTTAATTGAATTAAAGTTAGTTAAACAAACTGGTATCCTTGAAAATCAGGGTGGAGGGAGTCATAACTCAATTAATTTGTTAATATCAAGTTCAATTTGGTCTTACATTGAAGAGTTTAACAATTTAAACAAAATGTCAAAAGTTGGGTGTGTGTTAAAGAATTTATGTATTCAAAGAGAGGTGGCAAACCTACTGAATTGTCACATTGCTAGAACAGTCTAAAAACACAAAGCATTTCTGAGCAGTTTCTAGTATTTTCTTATGGTACTTTATGAGTGTGATTTATAAAAAATAACATGCAATTTAAATTTCTTCAGAATAAAATTTGATAAAAGTACTAGGTGCAGAAAATATTATAATGACAATGTAAACACATTTTATTTATTTTGTTTGAGATGCTAATATAAAATTTTGAGTATGAAATTATTATTTTTTGAAAATAAATTCCCTGAACAAATATATTCTTACAATGACTTTTATTTTGAAAACATAATGAATATTATCATAATTAAGATCTGTTTTCAGTAATTATTAATATTAATTTAAACAAGAAGTTAAAAAAAATTAGAATGTATTTATAGTATTTCTTATTCAGAATTGCAAATGTAAAATTAAAAATATCTGTACTGTGTCAACTTAACGGGAAGTAGCTTTCATTACAATTTTCTCTTGTTAGTCCTATTCCTAAAGTCTTAATTTAAAAAGAAATATTTTTACAATTATTATTCTAATTTTAAATTACTTTCATTAATTAATTTAAAAATATTTCAAATTACTAATCAATATAAATAAAACAGTTTTAATCTTATATTAACAAAGTTTTGATTTATAAAATTTAATTTACAATATTCCTTACTGCCTATTTCAGTTCATTTTAATAAATTTTATTATTGTGTAACTCCCAAAGTAATGAACTTAAAAGAAAAAAATTCTAAAATTATAATCTATTTACAAAACTACAAAGTAGTAATACATTTTAATTTCAAAAATAACGTATTTATCATTATTGTCTTATCAGTGAAAATTCTTTTGGATATAGTATATATTTTTATTTCAATGGATTTGTTAGCTCCACTAACAATTTTTCGTTTCTGAAACATTAAGTTTTTATCTTTGAACAGTTTAGCACTGATATAATGATAAATGAATTTATTGACAATAATGACAAACTTAAAGAACACACTTCACAATTTTATGCAGAATTTATGTTAACAAATAAACATGTCAATTCAAATAACCAAAAAAGAAAATTTATTCCTATTGGGAACCATGCTTACATATTTTTTTACTTATTATGGTGCAGTGATTTCAAGTTTTAGGAAATTCTGGGACAAAAACCATGTCATCAAAATTAATAGACATTACCCTAATTTATTGTTAATCATTAAAATGTATTATAAAAATTTCCTTTATTTTACAGACGAACTTACCCGTGTTCAAAGTGAAGGAATCAAGTGTGCGGAGAAGATACAGAGATTTTGAATGGCTAAGGTGTGAACTTGAGAGAGATAGTAAGGTAAATATGATATATTTAACCTATTTCGGTGAAAATGATTTTTGTAAATATCTTGATCGGAAAACTTCATTGCCATTTTATTTTTATTTCATCAGTGTATATGTATATATATTTTATATTAATTTTTCCCCCTTAATGTCACTAATCCTACTTATATTCTAAAAAGTTATTCATAGATATAATAACTTATGGATAAGATCTTTTAAGCCAGGTTTTCAGATAAATTTAGTTAGTTGTTGAGGATTTTTGTCAAATCATTTTTTACAACAATTTAGTCTAGGCCAGTATTTCAAGAATATATTTTCTCTTCATCGGGGCTTAAAATACACAAACAATTTATAATTTTAAATGATTTTTTATAAAATTAATAAAACTACTATGCAACATTTACTATTTGTCACTTATAAAAATGACACGTTTTGTATTT
>KZ807246.1:331369-352092 GCA_000696205.2 Oncopeltus fasciatus
ATAACATTCATTTAGCTTATTTTTTTTATTTTTTATTATTATGCTCATTATTACTCTGAATAAATTTCTTTCTAGTCAAAATTGCAAAAATTAAATTGTTGATGAAAATAAAATGCAGTTGAATATTTTAATGAGTTTATAACCAAATGTTTGATTTGTTAAATGTTTTCCTTTTTTCTTGGTTATGTAAAAAAGCATGATCAATTATTTATGTAGAACTAGATTAAAATGACCCATTTGTGTTCAATTACTAGCTCATTAAAAAAATGTTTTTTAATGTCCCTTGTGTCTTTGTTTAATAGATAGTTGTCCCTCAGCTCCCAGGAAAAGCCTGGAAGAGACAAATGCCTTTTCGAGGAGATGATGGTCTCTTTGAGGAGGATTTTATTGAGGAGAGGCGAAAAGGACTGGAAATTTTTGTGAACAAGTAAGAAATTAGATACACTAATGTCAAATATAAAAGATTCTCAAGATCTAAAAAGCATATAGTTTATTTATTTTTTTACCATAAAAAACAGATTATTTGTAAAAAAAAAAAAAAATGTAATTTACTCTTTTATTTTTACTGTGCTCGCACCTATGATAACATTTCTTTCTGGTATGTAATTAATTTATGAAAAAATTACAGTATAAGATTATATTCTCTTTTTAGATATTAGATCAAAAATGAGTAAAAACATGCAAATTTAATTACTACCACATTAGTAATAAATCTTTGAAATTAAATATTGGTCTGGTGTGGGTTTTGCTATTTCTGGGATTGAGTAGGATAAAGAGGAGTTCAATTGGTTTTTAGTAGATAGGGTCTCCGAATAATGATAGCTATGTGCTTGTGTATACATGTTGTGCAGATCTTTATCCTTGCGAGAGGCTAACGTTATGTTTTATTCTGTTGAGCCTTGAATTGAAAAATTTAGTATTTCAATTCATAAAGAAAGTACTAGTTAGTTTATAAATAAAATTTAACCAGTTGGAAGTGGTGGTTTACCTACAACTTCAAGTGTGATTAAAACTAGTTTTCATTATAGGGTATACAAATTATGTCAGTAAAAAATAGATTTATTAAATTTAAATGTGAAGCGCATAAAATAAATGTTATTGAACAAAATCAAGACAATTGGGAAGAGAGTTTATCTGTAATTTCAATAAGTGAAATGTATAAAATTACTATAAGTGTCTTGAGGTGAAATTAATAAGGAAGCAATAAGGTCCAACATTGCTGCAACAGGGAGTTTTGGGTCACAATAACATATTAATAAATATGTTATTGTGACCCAAAACTCCCTGTAGCACTGACAACTTGAAACTAAAAACTGATTTTTTTTTTTCCTCAATTATCAATAAGTTTAAGTTTAAAGTTTTATTTTATGCCAATATGTCATATTTGAAATACATTTTTTTTAATCACAACACAATTTTGTGAAGTTCAGTAGTGTACACTCAAAATATTTTTCCTCACACAAATTAAGGGATATAATTTATGATTGAATTTTGTTTAAAATGTTTTTATTTTATTATCGTGTAGAATATGATTAGTGAGCCCATAATAATTATTTAATTGAATTAAAGTTAGTTAAACAAACTGGTATCCTTGAAAATCAGGGTGGAGGGAGTCATAACTCAATTAATTTGTTAATATCAAGTTCAATTTGGTCTTACATTGAAGAGTTTAACAATTTAAACAAAATGTCAAAAGTTGGGTGTGTGTTAAAGAATTTATGTATTCAAAGAGAGGTGGCAAACCTACTGAATTGTCACATTGCTAGAACAGTCTAAAAACACAAAGCATTTCTGAGCAGTTTCTAGTATTTTCTTATGGTACTTTATGAGTGTGATTTATAAAAAATAACATGCAATTTAAATTTCTTCAGAATAAAATTTGATAAAAGTACTAGGTGCAGAAAATATTATAATGACAATGTAAACACATTTTATTTATTTTGTTTGAGATGCTAATATAAAATTTTGAGTATGAAATTATTATTTTTTGAAAATAAATTCCCTGAACAAATATATTCTTACAATGACTTTTATTTTGAAAACATAATGAATATTATCATAATTAAGATCTGTTTTCAGTAATTATTAATATTAATTTAAACAAGAAGTTAAAAAAAATTAGAATGTATTTATAGTATTTCTTATTCAGAATTGCAAATGTAAAATTAAAAATATCTGTACTGTGTCAACTTAACGGGAAGTAGCTTTCATTACAATTTTCTCTTGTTAGTCCTATTCCTAAAGTCTTAATTTAAAAAGAAATATTTTTACAATTATTATTCTAATTTTAAATTACTTTCATTAATTAATTTAAAAATATTTCAAATTACTAATCAATATAAATAAAACAGTTTTAATCTTATATTAACAAAGTTTTGATTTATAAAATTTAATTTACAATATTCCTTACTGCCTATTTCAGTTCATTTTAATAAATTTTATTATTGTGTAACTCCCAAAGTAATGAACTTAAAAGAAAAAAATTCTAAAATTATAATCTATTTACAAAACTACAAAGTAGTAATACATTTTAATTTCAAAAATAACGTATTTATCATTATTGTCTTATCAGTGAAAATTCTTTTGGATATAGTATATATTTTTATTTCAATGGATTTGTTANTTTTAATAAATTATAATACATAATTTTGAAAATATATGATAATACAAATTATTTAATATTTTAATTGTTAAAAATTACTATTGGACAATCAGTTTCAAACTAATAGCATCAGATTCAAATAAATTTTTAAAAATTCTGAGATAGTAATATTTAACAAAAAGAAGTATAAAATATATGTACCTTATTCAAGTACTCTTTAATTTGTTTTCGAGTTTACTGTGTTATTTCCTTATGTGGTCCTTTTGATTTATTTGTATTGGTATAAATATTTTCATGTATAACACTGGGGAACAATTTGAAACTCAATTTCTGTGAACAGTGTGTTGAAGGTTTATGGATGTGGACCAAGGGAACACGTGCTAAGCTTCCATTTGGTATACCTATGAATTGGGCGCGAGCCCAAAGATCATTCAAGTGATTGTTACTTTTGTATAGTGAAAACATCGCGATATAACAAAAAAAACAAATGTAAAATAGAGTATCCTAGTTTACCGTCAGCAATACGTCCAGTACCGCATTCAGCCGAAGACCCTGTGCCAGTTTTCACTGAATTTCCCTCTTTGGGGAATACGGATATGGCATTCAAAAACATTGTTAAAAACTTTCTTGGAAATATACGAGCATTGAATTACTCCGAAATTGTCCAGCAACTCTTTGAAAGCTTCCAAAAGCTAGGTTGCAACATGAGCATTAAATTGCATTTTTAACACTGCCACCTTGTTAATATCCCGGACAATCTTGGTACAGTGATTGATGAGCAGGGTGAGCGTATCCATCAAGATTTGAGGGTCATGGAAGTAAGCTATTAAGGTAAATGGGACGTACATATGATGGCTGACTATTGTTGGAGCATCAAGCGCGAATGTACACAAACTAAACACTCCAGAAAAAAAAACCGCAAATTTTTATCTTAATTTTTAAGTACTGTTCATTAATTAGACAATTTTATATGTATAAACTTACATGAAATGTTTTGTAAACTGTATATTTGGAATGTTTTTACTTTGTTCTTTTAAATGCATGATTTTTATGATTTCTGAGGATATCCTGTAGATTAAAAAGTTGACTAGATAGACAAAGTCTGAGGTCATTCTCAGATTCAGATGCCAAGAATTAGTGAAAAAACAGTGTCAGATCTGACTCAACAAAAAATGTGTTCCCTGTTGTAATCTATATTTGGCTATCATAATTACTACTAGGAGGCAAATTTTCTACTGTTAAAAGGGTCAGTAGTCTAAGTCAAATAACCTGTCAATGATTAAAATTTAAAAAACATACTACTAGATAGCATAGGCATTTATTTATTTATTGACATAATGATTCTATATGAAAGCATTGCCGAAAACAGTTCCATATCTTAAAGAATGGATCCTAGAAGAAAAAAGTAACCTTCTTGTTGTCCAGGAGACTGATTGGAACAAAATAATTTATACAAGAGAGTTAGAATAAAAAAATCTAACTACCTTAGCCAGGAGTCGAACCCGGGTCTCTTGCTTTTTGGGCAAGTATGTTGGCTACTACCCCACCGAGGCTAGCTAGACAATCTCTTCTACTCCTCTCACTTTACTCCAAATCTAAACCCCTATGTAAGATGAATATATCATCTTATGCTCGAAGGAGCTATAATTATTGGCTGTTTGTTAGACTCTCATTACCAGTTAATTCCACAACTAAAATCATTATTTAAAAAAGAAATATAATTAAGAATGAGAGTCTAACAAAGAGCCGACAATGTTAGCTCCTTCGAGCATAAGGATGATATATTCGTCTTACTTTGGAGTTTAGACTCAGAGTAAAGTGTGGGGAGTAGAAGAGATTATCTAGCTAGCCTCGGTGGTGTACTGGCCCAGAAAGCAGGAGTCCCAGATTCAAGTCCCGTCAGAGGTAGTAACATTTTTTTTAATTTTTATTCTAACTCCCTTGCATTTCTTTTACAAAATTTAATGTGGGATTAATTACTACAACTAAAATCATTATTCAAAATAATTTTAAATTTAAAGACTTAATAAAATGTATAAAATTAGGTTTAAATAAATTTTGTGGGTTTTGCACTACTACTGCTCTGAAAAAGCTTCATACAAGGATAAACAGACTGAATAGCTTAAGTATGTTATTGAAAAAATAACTATTGCAATGTTGTAACTTCCTATGTATTAATTAAGTTATTTTTGTCCTAATTCTCTACATTATAAATAAATGTGTTTTTTAGATTTAGATCTATCTCTCTCTCTGCTGAAAATAAATTATGCTCTGGGGTGTTGCTAAACATGTGACTGCTATTGTGGTAAACAGCTTAACACAATAATCTAAAAGGTTATTTCCACCATCAATGAATATAGAACTATCATACCTTCTATTATCCGTCTTCATTGGTTTCTGCAAACCATCTTCTGTTGGCGAGCGCTTTCGGACATTGTTCATCTTCTGGCCGAATACATGTGTTCACTGTCACTGTCTGTATTCAACTTGGAGTTGAACCAAGATGGTTTGCAGAAACCAATGAAGACGGATAATAGAAGATATGATAGCTTAACTCAAGTTAAACTGAATGTGGTTCAAAAATTAACAACTCTCTTAACAAGCAATTCAGGATGGAAATTTAAAGTATAATTAAATTCACGTTTTTTATTTACTTAACTTTGTCTTCAGATAGAAACATCTGCTGTACCATTTAGAGTCATTGATAGATAGGCTTATATTACTTCATTAAACACACTTTTTATGCAATTCTTGGGATTATTCTGTTTTTCATAATTGATTAATCTGATGTGATAATGGTGGGACAACTAGTGATTAAAACGGGATGAAAACAGATTTTTTTTTTTTCTGTTGATATAATTCTGGTTGACATGAAATGAGATGCAGGCTGCAGTATGTTCTGTGGCATATTGATTAAAAAGTTAGGCCTTGTGAAAATTTATATTTAGTATGACTAAGTTTCTTTCCAGCTTTTTTTCTTTGGGTGGCAGATGAAGATTGTATTCAAAATAGATTATATTACTTTACCTGAATGCTCCTAGAGAAGTCATCTGTCCATTATTGAAAGCCAATTAATTTTCTTGAAACAGGAGTATCATTTATGCCAGGGTGGAAATTATTAAAAGCCTTTCCATTTTCACACTTATTTACAGTGTATTTTGTGTATCTTTCCAACTTAATTATGAGCCCTTTACCAGACTTTTGTAATTTATTAGATTGCCATTTGATGATAGTCTTGGTTAGTTATATACTCATAACTACTATATAAATAATATATAAGCTATTGCTTGATAGAACCTTTAGAAGTGGACAGCACCTGAATTGGTCACGGAGGATAGTAGTAGTTATCCTGTTACAAAAGATAGCAGATTGCAATCCTCAATATTCTCATCCAGATGATCATGGTTAATATACGACACAAAATAATTCACAAATATTAATCTTGTGGAAATCCCATTATCACTCAGTGAAACCCAAAAGAGCGTTAGACTTGATCCTTTAAGTATTCCTTTTTCTTGTATACAACAGTGTAAAAAGATGAAAAATAATTGCTAATCCATAAATAACAGCTAAATTAACAGAGAAAGAACAATGGAAGTCCCCCAGTAAAATTCCAATACGGCTGAAACATTTTTCATTCAAAGAAAGCATTCCTTGATACTCACCAACTGATTCACTATGCCTTCTTCTTGATTAGAAAAAGCAAATTTGTGTTTCCTAGGACTTTCTAAGTCTATAGACATAACTCACTTCCAATAGTTATCCTAGTTAATAGTATTAGGAAAATGGCTTAAAGCTATTGGGTCTAGAGATTTTTTTTCTTCAGATTTTAGAACTAAGATTAAGATTGATCTCTTCCCACTACTAGGATACATAGATTCTCTCCGATACTGGTTTATAGAGCCAAAAGTACAAGCATTCCATCTGAAGGAAGATGTAAGTAGATTTTATATGACCCACCATCCCCTCTCTGGGAGCTAAATTTATTTTAACAGTAGATCTCTTTTGATGCCTTTAAATTCATTGGCTGTAAGATCTCCATTGAATGGTAGTGACTTGAGGTTTTTCTCTGGGAATCAATTCAGAGCCTGAGCATTCCCACTTCCTTTTAATTCTATAAATTGCTCAATACAATTCTCTGAATTACATGAACAAGAATAGTGTTAAATCATAAATTCAGCTAAACCATAGTTAATAATAAAAATATTAGTAACAGATTTTAGACAATGGATGCCTGGTTGTGTTTTCCTACCAAGTTGGTTAGATTTTCATTTTCTCTCAATTCCAAAGTCATTCATGAAACTGAAACAATTTATCCACGTGTGTCTTCTGGCTTCTAGTTTCTGACTTTTTTTGTGGTAAAGCTCTTTTGGATTTAATAATGTGCTAATCAATATATATTGAGCATATATCCATATGTGTCATTATACCTATATACTGCCCTGTTTGTAAGATTATGTGTTTTCATTATTATGGTGTTTTAAAATGTAATAAATAATTTCTATACAAATTTTCATTATAATAATTTAGAATAATTTATGTCCAAAATCGAGTCTAGTTTTCTAAAGACACTAAATCCAATTCATTCTTGTTTAGTTTTTCAATGAAATTTCCTTTGGCGCCTAAAGAAGCGCCATGATATTTCCTTTTATCATCAGTGGTCTTCCTCGATAAATTTTATAAGGCACGATATAGGGATCCAAGCAAGGATAAAAAATAAGCTTAAAATGGGTTTCCATAAACCCGACAAAACAAAAAACCACATCTATACTGCCACTTTATTGATAATTTGGTTGCCAGTCATTTTTTTCTTTTAAATCATATGCTCACAGATGAACTGCTAACTTTCACTTCTGGTATAAATTAAATTACTAAAAGTATCTCTCCAGACGTGATGTCATATCACCCTGATGATGACTTACAAGTTAAGTTGAAACGTCGGCAGTAATAAAATAATTACTCAACAATTTTGTAGTATTTTATTTTTCTGATCCTGGCTGAAACCCTGACTAATTTCTCCTGGTATCAAATGTACTTAAGAAAATAACAAGCTTTTAAATGAAATGAGTTAACCTAATTATAGAAAACTAAAAAAATAAGTAACTCATGAATAAAATTGCATTGACTATAGATATATTTTTTATTGAAATGACACAAATTTTAATTGTAATAAAAAGACAAAACAAATATTCATTAACTAGATTTTAAAAAATGTGAATATACATATATACAGATTATGCTTACATAATAATGTTAAACATTAATTCAGACTTTTTCTCAATTAAAACACAGAACTAACAGCGAAAATAAAATTATATTATTTTCCCTTTATCATTATTATTATTGTAATTATTTGGTCCCTTTAATGAAGTCTTAAACTATATTCAATTCTTGCCGCTTGACAGATTTTCATACTGACCTAAATTTTATAGACTGGCCGTGAGTACCAAATGGCTTAGCAGTAAGAGCACAAGTTCTTATTTCTAACAAATGGTTATGGGTTTTGAAAAGTTGAGTTTGAAATAAAGCATTTGTGAGAAATAAGCCATGTTAGTCTTGCTAACTAAAGTAGGCTTCCATCCAGTAGGACAGCTCTTCTATAACAGGATTGACTACTGTGAATGTCACAATTTACACAGAAAGTATTTATACTCCATTGGCCATACCTAAATAATTAACATTCATAAGCACATAATATGAAGAAGATACCTTAACAATTGATAATATTATCTATGAGTAGATATATTGGTGTAATTAGCTTAAAAATTAACCAAATTTTGTAAATGGTTTTAAGACCCATTTAAGTTGGATTTCAATATAAGAGAAAAAAAAAGCATAAATGGACTAAGAGGTGCACATTGAAGGCACTAATAAGAATTGTGTGAATATATGTTTTCCCAAGGGGATCAGAGAGTAGGAAAACTACAATTCTCAAGTAAATAGGATTTTACTCTTGTCCATATAAAAATAAGAAAGAATGTTTTGATCAATAAATGTGAATTGAAGCAAATATGTAATGTCAGACAAAACATAACATGAACATTAATTATAATAAAACATATTATCTTACTAGACACAAAAATTTTAAGAAGGATGAGAAACTTGAGATTCATATACACTGTGGGATGTTCCCCTCTGAGTATTGAATGGAACTAGGGGATTTTGATGAGACAATTTTTATTTGTGTAGCAATGCCACAGAGAATGGTTTCTACTTAAGAGAGTGATGAGTATATAATAAGCTCAAGAAGACGGGTTAAGAAAGAGTTGAAAACTTTCCTCATTAATGATGCTAAGGCCAAGTCAAAAATTGTAGTGGTAGCATTGTTGTGTAGCAAGGTTATAGAAAAAATCTGAGACAATAAGGGAACAAAAGAGGAAAGAGTTACTTGAGAATTTTGTGAAAATACTTGAGAGGAAATCAATGCTTTCAAAGCTTAGTATTGTAAATACTTATACTGCTTAAAATTTGAAAAGGATTTTACTTCCAAGATCATTTTGTCAAATCTGATGGTGTGACAAAGTATACCTTATTTCTAACTAAACTAAAAAATGGACATGACAAAAGTTATTTAGAGCTAATTTGTACGTAAAACAAATGCTTCCCCTCCCCCTCACCATTAGTATAGCACCTGTCCTAAATGAGGCTGGAAGGAATTTTGAGGAAAGAAAACTTCATTTGGAAGTTAATATTGCAGATATTAATACCCTATCCCAAATAGGGTTTGTTGCTCTGGCAGCCTTTAATAGTCTTGGGAGAGTGTCAATGGTTCTTGATTCAGGCACAACCGAATATTTATTGAATAGTTAAATTGCACAATGCAAGAAAATCTCATTAACATAGAACCAGTTGTCATTAAAATTACAAATGAGTTCTACAATACCAGCTAAAAAAGTGACAAAATGTATGCTAATGTCAATGTTTGACATCCTTATTTCAGTCAACAAAATAATGAAGGTTTCAAAGTTAATTTTCCTAGAATAAACCTTTAAGGAGCTTGAAAATTTAAAGTATGCAATAAGAATTGTAAGTATGTGGTACATTCAGCTTGAAATAGAAGTCAGAAAAAGTAACATTTTTTTTCTTTGGTAAAGGTTTTTAATATCAGATGGGTGAAAAAACAGGTTAAGAACCTCGTTCTCAATCAGCTGGTGAACTCAGGTAAACATCGACCAGCTGATAATACTGAGGATTAATTAATTAATAATTAAGCATAATAAAGCAGTGACCTCCGAAATTTCTCTAAAAGGCACTTATCAGTTGAGGTTCTTGACCTGATTATTTCACCTGAAAGAAAAAGTATTCATAACTTCAAACGTAGTCAGAACTTATAAAAGCTTAATAGAACTTAATATATTGAAAAGTAACCTATCACTTTAAAATTTTATATTTTTTCTGGCATCTTCGATGACTCAAATATTTTATGAACCATTTATACGCAAGTTTTAATAAGTAGCATTGGATATACTTTTATGCACAGGAAATTGTGATAACTTTATCTGAGGATAAAGCATTTAATTAACTTAAGTTTCAAAGCATTTAATTAACTTAAGTTTCAAAGCATTAGAAGCTAAACCTCATACTTTTGGTCATACTATTCCATTGGCCTCATAAAGATACTTAATTTTGGTTGCTTATGAATCCATCCAGTGAAGAGGCACGCTTCCTGCACCCAAGATGGGCTGAACGCTATATAAAATCCACCGGGCTATTTCACCAAATGTCTTATTATAAGTCATTATTGACAATTCATCAAGCTGAGGGGCAGGAGGATGTCGAGATAGTAGGTGGAGAGCATAGTACTCGCTCCAGTCCCAACCCTCTGATTCATAAAGCTCCTCCAGCAAGTTGTGTACTCCAAACTTCTCTGCGACACGGTGAGCCAGGTCGGGTGATTTTTGAAGTATCTGTTCAGTAGGGAACTGTCCTGCATTATAATACCACATTCGTGGCTTGTACATTCTATATCCAGATAGCCAAAGCTTCAAAAATCTAGCATCTTTGTGTCCAATCAAGATCTAAAAATAATATAAAAAAACAATAAATTATTTTTTTATGGATAATTTTACAATGTTAGTCTATGCTGTAGAAAAGAAGTACACACATAAGATAAGCATTCAGTTCTAATAGCAATCCTTTTTTTATTTGCAACAAAACAGCCCATAAACAATTGTAAAACTATTGGCAGTGATATAATGTTTAAATTAGTATTGCTAAGGGCTGGATAAAATAGGCCATTATAAACACTCTTGCCAAGTGACTGGTTCAAACATAGAAATGAGATTATTTTAATCATTCCAGGAGGACAAGGTCTCTAAGCAATTAGGACTAGCTTGCACTTGTAGTTCCCTCTGTCAGTTTGAGTCACATGTTTGAACCTTCAATCTGACTGCTTGTTTAATTTATGAAATTTAGAAAATATCTACATGAAACAAAATACAAGAGATGATTGATGCAAAGAGAGCAGTAGAAGTGTAAATTTCACATCAAATTTATAATATAAAAACCCTTACTCTCATAAAGTTAAAAAAACTGTCATGCAGAAGCTGCTTAAACTAAGCAAATTCCACAGTATTATAGTTGATAAATATTTGATTTTGGACTTGATGAATATTTGATTTGTTCATGTAATCCACTAATAGAATATTTTATTAATAAGCAAATAAGTTTTAGTTTTATTCCACTAAACTAAATATTATAAAGTGAAAATAATTTTTGTACCCACATTTAACATTTCAAGTAATACCCCAATCCTATAACTTTGCTCAATGACAAACTCATACTTTCATTTTATATTTATAACGACATGCCCAATTTTATTAAGAAAACTGTTAATTACAACTTCTATGCCAAAAAATTAAATATACAGTAAAGGTAATCCATCACTCCTAATTTTGAATTTTACTATAAAACTCCTGAAATATTTTTAATATAAACTAATGAATAAGAAATAATTTTATATTAATAATTTTAAACTTTTTGTACCTAAATTCAACATTTCAGATAATACCCACTCCATTATTTGGCTATTCTCAATTCATTAGCTTTAATTTTAAATTTAAAAAAAACATTTCATTAAGATAAACATAAATTCCCATCGCTAATTGTTCAATTTTGCTGTTTAACTCTTCCATCAATAAACAAAGCTGTTGAGTTTTATTACTCTAAATTAAATATTACACCCACTAAATCAAAATATTTTGAATTTTAATTTTACTTTTTAGGTAATCGCAAACTACTGATTCAATTTCACTAATGTATAAATTATAAAATATTAATCATAACATCTCAAAATATTTTGATATTTGACTGAGTATGCTTTATTTTTGTATAAAAACATGAAATGCTTTATTGCATATAGATAAGCAATTAATTGAGGCTTTGAGACCGCTAAATTGAAATTTAGAATATATTCAAAATTTTTCAATTTTTCTGAACAACTTTACCAATAAATAAACCTGTGTTTTTTATTCTATTCCCTTGCATTTATTGTATAAAATTAACGTGTGATTAAATACCACAACTAATATCAGTATTTAAAATAAAGATTATAGTTTAGATAATTCTAACATCTATCTATCTAGTTGATGAATATTTGATTTTGTATTTGATAAATATTTGATTTTTTCATATCATCCCCTTATAGAATATATCTTCAATTAATAAGCAAATTGATTCTAGTTTTATTCCACTAAACTAAATATTATGTAGTAAAAATAATTTTCGGGGGGGGGGGGGGGGGTAGCTCAGGGAATTTGTTCGGGTCTCTCAATCCTGGAGCTTCAGGTTCAAATCCCGACCAGGGCAAGCTTATATTTACAAATAAAAGCTTGTCCTGAGCCATGGATGTTTAGAGTGGGGTGGCAACCAGCAGAAAGCCCTTCCCTATATGACCCTAAGTGGTTGAAAGAGAGGCTAATACTATATTTAAAAAAAAAATATTTATCCACATTAGACTTTTCATATCTTTGCTCAATGACAAACTCATACTTTAATTTTATATTTATAACTGACATGCCTAATTTTATTTTTGTTTATTACAACTCCTATGTCAAAAAATTATATTTTTAAGAGTAGAGGGGAAAAATAATTTAACAGTTAATTATTGAATTTATTATGCAGTTATTTAATATCTATAAACAAAATTCATGTTTAATGATCTTAAGTAAATGAATATTTTCTTAAAGCTTTTTTTTTTATTTGGTATATTTTTAAACACTTTATTCATGAATTACATCCTGCACAGCGTGCATCTTGCAATGATCACTTAAATGATATAATTAATACGTACAAATAAAATAATAATATACGACATAAATAATATTTAAAAAACATACAACAAATTAAAAAAAAAAAAAGAACTGTAATACATAAATAATTAAATTAGTGTGTACTTCACTTGATGGAGAAGCTGACCTATGGCAGTACTCCTAAATCACTATTTACAATTGCTTGTTTTGTTTTGTTTTTTCATTTTTATTATTATTATTAAGAAGTGTTGGCAATGAGGAGGTCACGTGGCCATCCCTTATTCAGGCCGTGAGGTGGGTTATTAGGATGGGTAACACTAGATAAGAGTTTGGGCTAAAGGATTGGGATGCATGGAAAGGTCAGAGTGGAATTTATTAAAACGGGTTGTGATAACGTCTTTTACAAAAGAGATTTTAAGGTCATTGTGGAGTAAGGAGTTGGCGGCATAATAGGGTGCATCAACTATGATTCTGAGGATTTTGGATTGGAAGGAATGTATTCTTTGGATGTTGGATGGTTTAGCAGTTCCCCACAGTTCGACTCCAAGTGTCCAAATAGGTTTCAGCAACGTCTTTATAAAGGGTGAGTTTGTTAGTCACAGTTAAAGTTGACTCACGGTTTAACAGCTTGTAAAATTGTCCAAATCTCCTATTTAGTTTTTTGTGTGTTCCATGTTAGTCAAGAGTCAATATGAAAGCCGAGGTAGCTGACGCAGTTGGAAGTTGGGATAGGATTATCATTAAAGTAAATTCTGTCAGGTTATTTCTTCCGTGGTGTGAACATAACATGACAGCATTTGCCTTGGTTGATCTTAATGGGCCAGCGGTGGCGTTGAAGACTTTTCCTGGCAATATATGAGTCGGCATCGAAAGAAAGGATTGTTTGGTCATCCGCAAATGTTGCAAGGACGCAGTACTGCTTGTTCTCGAAAGAGGAAGATATGCAATCTACAACACAAAACACCTGTTGGATCATGGAGTGTTTGGCTCAGAAACCAAACTGGTGTTTTGGAAGTATTTGGTGATCATCTAGGATTGGTATTAGCCTTTTAAGAAGAATCTTCTCAAAGACCTTTGAAAAGAGAGGAAGCAAGGCAAAGACGATAGGAAGAAGGATTACTTGGGGGTTTGACAGGCTTTGGGAAGAGGATTACTCCTTCCACAGGAGAGGAAAGTGTGTGGTCGAAGAAAGGTGTGGTAGAGGCAGGTGAGGAAAGTTACGTCTTTATTGGGCGAGTGGTTTAGAATTTGGGCTGTAATAAGATCAAACCCGGGAGACTTTGACCTCAGAGGGGGAGACAGCTTTAGGAGCTGTAGACATAGGAAGAGAGGAATCAAGGAATTCTTCTACCTCCGTGCTCGTAAAATGGTTTTCTGGATCAGGGTGAGGAGTGAAGGTTTGCTTAAGGTGAAGGCCAAAGACCTCAGCTATGTCTGCATCGGACGCATCCCAGGTGCCATCATCCCGTCGGAGAGGAGAGATTGGGGAGTGGTATTTGAGGATTTTTCTGTTGGCAGTCCAGAGGGATTTGTCTTCCGTTGTGAGTGAGGAGAGTGATTGTCGAATTCTTTATTGTGATAAGATCTGAGTTCCCGTGTCACTAAACGGCACAGTTTGTTATATGCTTGGTGGTCGGATGGGTGTTGTGTTTTCTACCATGTGGTTCTGGCCCGTCTTTTGGATAGTATAAGAGTCTGTTTATGCATGGGAAGAGGTTTGGTGTTTAATGAATTGGGATGTAGAGGTTTTGCGAAGGTAGGTTTGGATGCTAATCCAAAACGACTGTTGAATAGCAGAGGTGAAGATTTCTACAGCATCCTCAAGGTCTTTCGGGGCTTTTAAGGAAACTCTGAGGTCTATGGTGTCTTCAATGAGGAATTTAAACCTATCCCAATCAACTTGGTCATTAACCAGTGACAGAGGAGTTGGTTTTGGGATGGGTTGGAGTGACATGGTGAGGAGTACAGGCCTGTGATCAGAAGAAAGGTCATTGAGTGTACTGGTAAAGAATTGGAGGGGATGTAGGCTTTTGCAGACAAAAAAGTCAATGAGATCTGGAACTCGATTGCCATCTGTAGGCCAGTAAGTGGGGGTATTCAGAGAGAGAGAGTTGTGAGAAGCCTGGAGGAAAGGGATGTGTTAAGGGTACGACCACAGGAGTTACTCATCCTGGAGCCCCATCGTAGATGTTTCGCATTGTAGCGAGGTATGGGAGCCCAGTGAATAAAATAATTGACTAAACTGAGCAGAAGTTATAGGCTTGTTTGGGACAATACACTGCCGCAAGAGTAATAAGAAAGGTGAAGTTCCCACGTCACTAAACGGCACAGTTTATTATATGCTTGGTGGTCGGGTGGGTGTCGTGTTCTCTGCCGTGTGGTTCAGGCCTGTCTTTTGGATAGTATGAGTCCATATATGGATGGGAAGAGGTTTTGGTTTATTTATTTAACTATTTTATTTACTTTTAAAAAATAAACTAATATCATGTGTAAGTGATGTTTACTATCAGTAAATCAACATGAGGTTTTGTCAGAAAGAAATTTAGAAAATAAATCTCATGAAAAAAAAATCACTAGAATTTATTCTTTAATGCCAAATATTCTGCTTAAAATGCAAGCCACCATGATATCTACTGCCTCTCCCTTCTGATGATCCCGTTGTCACAGTCACTGTCTGTATTCAACTCAACTCTACTTGAAGAGTGCTCACCAGAAGAATGTAGAATGCCAATGAATACAAGAAGTATGATAGTTAAATAAACTGATTTATCACTGGAATGTAGGCTAAAATGATAATGTTTAACTGGTATTAATTAAAGAATAGTTTAAAAACTTACAATCCAAGTTTTATCTTACACTGAATTATTCAGTAATTTTCGTGAAAAAACAATAGTTCAAAACATAGATCAAAGTCTCATAAAATACATGAATTATAGTACAATAACTCGGAAACTACTCACTTGATTCCCAATGTACTCAGTAGTAGGCCAGGCTACCACCATCTCATAGTGCAGAAACTTATCTAATGGCTTCAAGATGACCATGTCTGTATCAAGATATATACCACCATAATTCATGAGGACTGCCAGACGAGCAACATCAGACTTATGATAGACAGAACTTAAAGGCTGACCAAACACGTGTGATGGAGGATCAAGAACTTTCTCAACCAGTTTTGTCAAAGTCAAGTTAGCTAGCTCTCTGATTAGTCTGGAGTAAACATTTTCTTCTATTTTTCCATTGCAATGAATCAATAAATAGTCGGGCTGATGTATCTGAAACAAAGTAACTTTTAGAACTTTCAAACAAAAATTTGTGGCTCGGTGAATTTTAGGATAAAAAAAGTTTAGCATAAGCTTTGATGCTGAATACTAGATGAGCTTTGAGACAATCATATATAAATCAAATTTTGTATCAAAGTCATCAATCAAGTGAAGTTTATAGGCATCATCTCTCTCTTTCTCCAAAGGATCAACTGAATTAGCTTTGATTCAATAATTCCAATAAGATTGGGTTGAGATATGATGAAACTTTCCATTCTAGTTCTTAATAAAGGTTGCTACTTAAAGTTTCATTTTTTCAGTAATAAAAACTATAAATGATATCATAAAAATACCTATCTTTAAAAATGCTTGTTAAGGTGTAATATGCAACTGTTAATAAAATTTATGTTCAGCAGTATTCCTAGTCATTTCTAGATACTAATGGCTGCAAATAACTAAACACAGCATTAATCACTCATATTTGCTGTTTTTAACTTATTTCTAATGAGCTATTTAGTCCACTTATTGCTATATCGATTTCATAACCCAACTTTGACTTTCTCAGAATCAGAAACCGCTGCAGTTATCCATCCCTTACATCTAAAAACATTTTATGGGGGGATGAGATAATGAGGGACCCCCCTTCTGGTATTTACAAAGTAAACGTTTGAACATTTACGTACTTGCACAAGTTATTGTTAACTTTCAACATCATCACCCAACACATTTTGACTCTCCGGCAAGTTAATAACTTATTACCTACTTAAGAATTATTAATCATCATGATTTCCTTTTATTCTTTATTTTGTTAGAAATGTGACAAATTTTCTAATCAGCAATATTAATAAAACACTAAGCTTTTGTACTTAAATTAATTGCAAAAATAGCTACTCCAAGCATTGCCCTAAACAGTCACAAACAAAATGACAAGGTTTCACATCTTGTCTATACCAAAATTCCTGCTATTTTTCTCGAACTCAGTAGTTTGCTCAGTTGTTATATTTGAGATTACTTGTACCACTTGTGTTCTAAAATATCTAATCCATTTCATATTCTCCTCTTTAAATTATTATTAATTAATTTTACACTATTTTAACATTAAAGTATTAGCAAAAAGATTTCACTAAATATTTTTAAAAAAATATTTTATATGTAAAATTTAAATGTATATGAAGGTCTAGCAATACATAAATATTTTCATTATTCAAGTAATTTTGATGTCACATCATCTTTTAGACACGGATGTTATAAATATAATTCATTGATATCATTATAATATGCATTTCATGATTTCATACATATCTTATATATATANGTGTGTGTGTGTGTGTGTGTGTGTGTGTGTGTGTGTGTGTGTGTGTGTGTGTGTGTGTGTGTGTGTGTGTGTGTGTGTGTGTGTGTGTGTGTGTGTGTGTGTGTGTGTGTGTGTGTGTGTGTGTGTGTGTGTGTGTGTGTGTGTATAAAATATTAAACGGACCATTTTCTTAACTTCTCGTATGCAGGATCGGTGAAGATCTCAAATAATTTTCAAAATTTGCGTCATGGTATCAACTTTATTAAAGATGATCTTCAGGTATTGAATATGTCCCGCACATTTATTAGCATTATTTTTTCTTTATTTAGCAAACTATAATCAGTAGTCGGTAAGAATGACATCCTCAATACTATAAAAGTTAAAGCGTTTAAGCGTACCCGTTTGTGTATATATATAGAAAATGAAACACTCGCAGCAGCGATATGTAGCAATCAAGAACAGGTCGAATAGAGAGTGCAGTGCACACACAAAAAGAAAATATCACATATTGTGTGATATATTGAGTTATTTAAAACAGAGGATGTGGGATGTAGGTGTCGGTCAAGAGAGTAATAAAACTAGACTATAATGCTGACAGTTTTGGAATATTTAATTATTTCTTCAGGGCCTACATCACAACAGAGCATGACTAAACTCTGTAAACTAAACAATTCAAATATGGTTACATTATCAGGCAATAGTTTTTGGAGGGGACAGCTTCTTAAGAGAAATCATTAAAAATATTATTTCTTGCATTGTTATCTTATCTATTGAATTTTTTTCTTGTTCTATGAACCTTGGAGATGATGTCTTACCTTCAAAACAGAAGTCATAGACAGAAACAAGGTGAAGTCAAAGAAGACCCTTTCAAAGATCACATAGTGGATAATGTTGGGTACTATAGGTGAGGAGTGCCCTTCTTGATTGTCAAAATAGTCAAAGCTAAAGTCATCTTTGGAGGATATCGAAAACCATATAACACCAGCTACACCTAGTAGGAGCACAACATAACAGGCCTTCAAGAGAAACAATATTCTCATTGCTCAAATAAAAAAATGTCGCCCTCACATACATGGAAGCAGTTCTACGTCAACTTGAACAGCACAATTAAATTTTTTTTTTTAAATACGAAAAACCAAGAAACTTTACATAATATAAATGAATACCTCAAACAAAAATTGAAAAACTTCACATCAACAACAGCCGAGACAGTGATAACAAATTCTGATAAGGCCTGAGAGGTACTAATTATTATAGGATGAAGAAGAACAAGAAAATCTTACATGGACTAATGTGTGATGCCATTTTCACTGAAAACGGAAATACTGCTCTAAAGTGAGTAATGACCTTTTCTGTTTTGCTGAGTGTGATAAGAAAAATCAAACAATATAATCACATAGGCTTTAATATTTGCTCACCGAAAATAAATCCACGGTCACAAAGTGTTCGAGAAAATTAGTAAAAAATTAATTAATTTAAAAACAAAATATTGACTATATTAATGTAAAAACACTATATTTCATTAAATAGTATTTATTTTCTTTAAATATTGACTTTAAATTATACGCACTTAAAAATAAAATGAATTCATTGTACAACTATTTAAAGTAATGAGTAAAAAATTTGAAAAACTAATTGAATAAAAATTACATATAAAATTTCAAAATTTTTTTTTGAGATGTCATTTAAGCTTTATCCCAGAAACAATAAATGTGCGGTAAATTTTGATTGTATTATATTATCTTAAGTAAAAATTTATTTAAAAAAATATAACTTTTGTGCAAAATTTAAAAAAATTCCATCATCTATGAGCTGCGTTAGCTTAGTAGATTTCCTCTGTTTCTTCGAAAATGGATATAAATAAGAGTAATAACGAAACGTAATTTATAGGCCTGAGAAAACAATTAGCTTAAAAGGCGTGACCCTAGGCTTTGCTCGAGACTGACCAATAAATAAAAATGGGAGAAACGATCTTAGTTATATTAGTTCGTGAAAATATATAGGCCATACATTTAGTAAAATTAGATTGTTCACCTATTGTACTCTTAAAAAAGTTTTTTTGTGATTCCAATAAAATCAATATTATATTCATAAATTCTTTTCCCATGTCGAAATGCTGTTTTTTTGTCGAGCTTTCACACAATATTTGAAGGTTTCCACATTCACTATTCGCCCTGAAGAACCTATCACATGATGTGCGAAAGCTCAGACAAAAATCACTTTTTGACATGCTCAAGCCCGGATGAAGTTCATAATCGCAATAGATTCGTTGCTATTTGAGTTAGGTATATAAATTTAATCTGAAATTCCCTCGGTTCTTCCTGAGCCTGCTCGTAGTAGGACTTGTAATACCTAATCAAAAAGTGCTAGCATCTAGGTTCGGGCGCCAATTAACTCAAACTAATGGCTAAACTAGAAAAAAAAAAATATATATTTAGTAAAATATGTAGTCTTCCTGCTGTTTTTAACACTTTATTTTAAGAAGATTACACTCGGTTGTTTACAGATAAACGGAGGTGCTCTGGGTGTGACCACATTCGACCTGCCTGAAGATGCAGTAATAGCTGCGAAACCGATTGCAATAAAAAAATTTTAAAAGCAGGAAGAATAGATCTCTCACTGAACCTATCAAGTTCCTAACCAGCAATATCAATCCTACAACTAGAAAAAAAAAAAAAAAATCAATTGCAATTGACAAAATCTTAGAAAAATAAATTAGTCTGAGGTGAGGACTAGAATGTCGGCTCCGGGGTTCTATTTGACTGGTACGAAATATCATAGGCCTGGGACTCTAGGCGCCCCCCTGAGGGGAAGGGCTCCCTCGCGGCGCCACGCGCGTCTGCCGCCAGACTTTATCCGCCCACCAGTTCGCCACCCCTCTCGAGATATCCTCCCCACCGGCCAACAAGAGTTGACTAACACCCTAGGTCCTCCTCCAGGGAAGTTACTCTGTCTTGGTCTGACTGTTCAGCATTCTTTTCAGAAATATCATTATTATGCTCTCGAAGCAAGTTTATCGGAAGAGCCAGGAAACAGAAGAGTTCGGATCCAACCCTACTATGCCGAAATGGAAAGCACTTATAAATTTATTAAAAAAAAAAAAAAAAAAAAAGTGCCGTTCAGACCATATATCTTAATTTATAATTTTAGACATTCTTTCTGTGTTTGTACACAGCAAAGTTTGTTCATATTGCCAGATTTTAAAATATTGGTGGCATTTTTCCTACCATGGTAGTAGATTAAGCAATATAAATTTAGGCTAAACATCCTAAAGAATTTGTAAGAAAATAATTGATTTTTTAAATTAGCAACCA
>KZ807246.1:361151-384953 GCA_000696205.2 Oncopeltus fasciatus
ATAATTATAGCGACCATTACTTAAAGTGTCTAGTAGATAGAATCAGAAGTATATAAATAAATTTTTTTTAGAATAACCTAAATAGTTACATTCCTTCAGAATTCGCTAAATTTGTATTTAACAAATGATGAACTAAAATTTCTTTTCAACTTTATGCGCTTAATTTTTGTTAATAAAAATTAAATCACCCTCTCTCAATGATGACCCCTAGTGTTTAAATGGGAGATTAAAAAAAAAAAATCCATTGGTAGAACAAAACATTAATATTACATAATTTATTAGTATGTGAATTACATTACTATATACATATTTCCTTTGGGTACTCACTCCACATCATAAATTGAATCAATTTACTCAACATTGATGAGCAAATAAATGTAAGCAATTAGTCTGCCAAACATTCAATTATATCTTGTTGCTTTCAAAGTTATATAAAAGTTTATACTTTATTGGTATAAAATGTAATTTTTTATTTTTCACTAAGCACCTTATTTATGGTTATAAATACAAAGGTTATACATTCTCCTCAATCTTATTTTATTGACAGTCTTGAGCCAGCCTTAGTGGTCTGATGTTTTAAGCTCACTGTCATCTCTCTTTGGTATGATCAAGTTGTCTATTATTATATCCATATTTTACTATATTCAACTTTGTTTAAAGATGAAAAATTCTCTGTATGTATATATTCTCGTAGGTCTTCCATTTTCTTCAAATAATGTTTTATATTAAAGTAAAGTACCTTTTTAGTTTTTTCACATTAAATTATTACTATTTGTGAGTAGTTCTTTTAACGTACATAAACTTTTTTTTCTATCACCTTCTACAGGTGGCATTGTTGAAATAAATATATATATTTTTTTTAATTTGCAATCTGTAACTTGGCTTATCATTAGTATCCATGCCTAAATGGTAAGAGTTATATCTGCAACAAGGTTTTTTAAATTTTCCTTTAAATCTATAATAAATCAATAAATTTTATTTCAAAAAAATCTGGCATTTGTCTTGGGGAGAAGTAATTTGAATAAAAATCAACTCTTAAATTCATTATCCTTAACTTTTATTTTAATATTAGATTGTATGTTTTTAGTTTATTTGTCCCAGAAAGACTGAAAAAAAAATTTCAATGTCGAAATTTCAGAATATAAGGTTCAATTTTTTTCAGCCAAGTGCCTAATTTCTTATAAGCCTGGTCTGTTCCACTTACATTAAGAGTTAGATTAATGGTTATGTGTTTACATTTTTCTAATATCCAATCTTATACTTATGTACCTAACTGTGCAATTAAAAATAATTTTTCGTTTTCTTAGTTTCTGTTGTCCCCATCATATAATTCTGTAAATAGTTGGTTTTTGTTGTGGACTGTAGGACAGTCTTCAGCAATTAAAATAATATGTGTATTCTATTTTATTTTATTTTACGTACGACTAACCCTGTACATCAATGTTTATTATTCAATAATATTAATTAATTGAGTTAATCAGGATTTAAGAAGATAAATTACTTATTTTAACTGGGTTTCCTAGGCTGTGAGTTAATCCCTAATGCTGGAGAAATTAGTCAGGGTTTCGGCCAGGATCAGAAAAATAGAACATTCCAAAATTGTTGGGTAATCATTTTATTATTGCTGATTTTTCGACAACTTTTAAGTCATCGTCAGGGCAGAAATACAATATACGCTATTATACTTATAGAATTACAGATTGGAATGAAGAGACAGATGAGGTATATTATTTAACAGAAAAATATTTACTGATTGATCCTAAAAAATAGAAATATGAAACAATATAAGTTATAAATGTGAATGTTATGTTATAAAAACTTTACATGTAACGATATTGATGTCTGGAGGGATCTCTGATGGAGATTTATGATCATATCTCAGAGTCCAGAAATAACTGAGAGACATCTGGTGAAAAGATGTGGGAGGTGGTTTGTCGGCACATTTCAAAGGCAGGTAACAATGGTCGGGTTAAGGCTTTCAAAGGAAATTTGGTAAGACAGCCAGAGAATTATATGAATTTAAATAATTATGAATAATTCAAATAATTTATCACTGGCATGCCTTTCCAACTTACTTTTGAAAGTATTAACTTGACCATTGTTACCTACCTTTGAAATGTGCCGACAAACCCCCTTCTATTGCAGTCATAAATATGGGATCTAAGTGACATGCCGCCCTCTCGCCTTCATGATAGCACTGTAAATGGCTTACAAGTAAGCCATAATATTTGGCAGATAATTTAAAAATACTAATTTTTTAAATTGTATTTTTTGGATCTACCTTGACCGAGCCCCAACAAAAAACATTTATTAATAATCTATACAGTCAAAAAATCTCCATTTGAACTCATGGTCTATTGTTTGGGAAATAGAAGTGATGTTACAAGGAAAGAATGTAAGTATAACACTATCTAAAGTTTGTTAGTCTTAAACACTTTCACCCATCTGTGATGTCAATCCAGGATGTTTTATTGTGTTTATTCTACTAATAATTGATCAAATTTCTGTCTTTAAAGATATTGGTTTTAATTCCTTTTTGATTACCTAAGGTTTATTTTTATTTTTCTTCTCGAAATTATTGTCAGATCTTCTTTGGATATCTTGCTTTTCAAGCAGGCTTCCTTTTGTGCTTGTGTTTGTATTATAATATTTTGTTAGATAAGGTCTATAAAGAACCCCTTCTTTAAAATTTAGAAAAACATTTTAGTGGAAATATTCATGTTTGTTTTTCTGTTTTAGCACTAGGAACGACTGAAGAACCTGAAAAAAAGAAAACTACAACCCATCGAACTACCACTCTCCCCTCCTCAACCACTGAACCTACTACCACAACTGCCTCCACCACCTCTCCCTCACCATCGCCATCACCCTCACCTTCACCCACACCCTCACCCTCACCTTCACCCACACCCTCACCCACACCCTCACCCTCACCCACACCCACACCCACACCCTCACCCACTCCGCAGCCAACCACTACCACTCAGTCTCCTACTGAACCCCCAACAACACCTCCTACGAGTCCTACTCCCTTTACCTCCACTACTCCCTCTCCACCTACCAAGAATGATTGGGTCGTTATCAATCCCAAGACTAATACACCATGTATCATTGCTTCTATGAATATCACCTTCAAGCTTCATGTAAAAGAAGTAAGCCTATCTGCATGTTATTTTTTTTTTAAATATTCACAGCACATGGGTTGCTAATATCTTAGGCAGTAGCACATTATTTCTAAATAATAGTAATGTAGAAAAATGTTATTTGAATTCATTTTGCGTATTATATCAAATTTAATACAAATTAAAATTTTTCTACATTACTATTGTCATACCTTTAGCAAATATGGGGTTCAATAATTCTAGGATCATTCTGTTTTATTGATTTGCTTATCTACAAAAAAATAATTGTTTTTTTAAGTGCAACACTGTGTCAAAATCATACAACCTTAATATTCATTAAGGATGATTTCTTAGTGTTAATGATTTTAAAGTAACTTCTGTCATGAATGGCTTACTAAAAAAGGGAAAAATAGTAAAAATTGTATTTGATATAATATAGTACAGTATAAATAGAACAGATATACTCTACTACATTTAACCCTACATTTAATACTTGAATCTATCAGTTACCTTAACCTGTGTTCTTACTCAAGACTTCATTTCATTCTCTTATTACGAGGTTTGGCTATTAAATAACGAAACTATTGCTGTAAATTATTTTGTTTTAAATTTATACACGCCCACTACTTTTTCTTTCACAGCTTCTACTGAAATTGAGGAATGAAATCTTGTTCCTTTTAATGCAGATTTGACCTTGGGGAACAGATAAAAGTCACATGGGTGCCAAGTCAGGCGAATAAGGCATATGGTATAAAAGTGGGAATGATGTATTTGGCTAGAAACGTTTGATAGACAATGCATTGTGAGCCTGTTGTCTTCTTGGAGAACCTATGACTTGTTCTTCCACAATGAAGGGTTGGTTTTTCTTTACTCTTTTGAGGAATTTAGCAAGCACCTCATGTTAGTAATGTTGATTAATAGTTTGAGCTTCAGTAATCCAGTGAAGGTGCACAATCCCATGAATGTCTAAAAAAAACCATCATTGCTTTGAATTTCGATTTGCTCATTCGAGCAATTGATGCATTGACGTTTGGTGTTTCAGGATCGTTAGTGAAAACCAAGATTTGTCACATGTTATGACTCTTTCCAAGAAGTTTGGATCATTTGTTATGCCATCTAGAGTGTTAGTACACATTTTTTTTTTTATGAGCATCAATCTTGTTATTTAATAACCACATCTCGTATTTCCCACTAAAAAAATAGTTATTAAGCTTGGGTTATATTATTACAACCAATTTTACTGTCCCCTTATTTTGTCTATGGCTTATCATTTCAGGTAATATTGTTATTAAAGTTAATATATAGTTGTATTATTCTCTATATCTCTTTCCTAATTAAATAAATATACTTTGAAGTATTATGTGATAAAATTATCTTTGATGATAAAGGCCTGCCATATTTTAATCTTATCAGAATAAAAATAAAATCTGAACTCTTGAAGTTATGTTGTCTAACATTCATTTCAAGTAAGAATCTTTCATTCAGTAATGTTGATCATTGCCCATTATTTGTTTTACTCATGGTTAATGTACTTTTTATTTATTTTTTTTCCTATACTTCTCTATGGTTGGCGAATAAAAATTCTTAATCAATGATGGGAGAAGTAAATGAAAAATAGTCAAATCTCTTTCGCTGTTCGAATCATTTGTTTTTAGCAGAGCATTGTCAAGGCCTGCGCCTCATCTTCAGTGCTCTAAGTTTGTCGAAATGCTCTTTCTCAGCCCTCTGGCTATATTCTGATTACAATAGTACATAAATGCAATTGTTTTTTTGTATTACTTTAATAAATACATTTTACTGTTCATTAGAAACAAATGAAAATGATTTCCTTTTTTCTTTAAAAACTAATTGAAATTTAACACATCACACATCTTATATATAATCAGTGTTCTGAAACATTCTGAAACATCTTACCAATAACAGCAATGTGTCTCTGAGGTGAAATTTTTAAATTAAACCCATGGACTTAACCAAAAAATAAAATTATAGATTTTTACACTTAGTTTCTTTTATTTTGGAAAACATATTTCATATTAAAATACTTAAAAAAAAAATTTTTTGTCCTTTTATTTTCTGTAAATTTTTGCTATTAATATGTAAAAGGCAATAAATTTTTCAATTCCAAATTTGAATACAGTTTGCCCCCCCCCCTGCTTTATTGCATTAAGTTAACTTTAAACTTAATAGAACAGTAAAAATGTGTATCTTGATTTAAAAGAATACTTTTGCATGGAAATTAAGTTTAGCTTTATTGTTATGTTATAGCCTGAGGTCTTTAAGATCACACCACAAAATGCAACATCAGAGGGTGGAAGCTGTGGCACCATCATTAACAATACAACTGAAAGCCTTCGACTTGTTTGGCCAAGTGGAAGGGAGAACTCATCATTCATCATCAATTTTTCAAAAAAAAATAATAACTTCTTTATTAGTGGGCTGAATTTAACACTTGCTTATTATGACATTAATAAAAGTGAGTATTTTTTTAGAACTTTTTAGACTTAATTAAAGGCTATTAACTCAAATAGTTAATTTAGAATTAAGAGTCACTGCTTTTTTTATTTTCTTTTTCTTTTCTTTAAACACTAACTATAAGAAGGCAAATGATCTTAAAATTTGTTATAAATAGAATGTAAATGTTGTATTGGGTATTAAATATACTTGGGACTTAACTGATATAAGCATAGTATATCAGTGTAAATTTGGATTACTAAGTTCAGCCAAAGTGTGTGAATATATTAACTTAAACAAGGAGCAGAGAAAATTAAAAAAATTACTTATTGATTTGTTGCAATTTTTTTTCTCATATATATTAGTCATTGGATAGTAGCAGGTGAGGCTAAGGCTAAAATACCAGAAATATTAGGAAGTCATCTATTTCTGAAAACTAACTCATTTTGTTTCCAGGTATAAAAATTGTAGAGTTCTCAAGTGGTAATTTGAATCTTTTTGGAACAAATGTAAATAGCTCTTACTTTTGCGACTCTGCTGAATTTCCCCAACTGCAGAGTGCTAATAATGAGACGGTAGATATCGAAGTATCTGCCCTTTGGATTGAGGCATTTAAGTCTGACAATTCAACTTCTTTTAGTCAAAGTAAGTATTTTTCTCATTCTGTGGTTCATAAGTTATATTTCATTGGTTTTTAGATTTAAATTTATACAATATAACATTTAATTTGCTTTGAGTGTATTAATGTGTCCTAATATCAAAATTGAAGGTTTTCTATATGTTAAGTTTCTAACTTTTTAAAAAAATTCATTATATCTAGCTCTACAAAGGGAAGCTTTCTTCTCCCTCAACAGGCAACATTGCAGATTTGACCTAATGAAGCTGCCTAATTTAGAAGAGTAATTACATTACCATCTAATAACAGTGCTTTACAGTTCGATAAACTTTTTTTCTTCCAAAGTGATTAGTGAAAAGCTAAACAAAGTGTAGAAATGCTGAAATTTAAAAAAAGACAACCAAAGTAGCACACAAAATTCAAAGAGAGCTTATAGTAATACAGCTTTTTACACAAATTATGGCTTAACTGATTGAGCCTTTTGCCACCCCAACCAAGTAATGGTAAATCAAGGCTAACAAAAAGTTTAGTGGTCTGGTTAAATCATAATAGCAACAGCTTAAAAAAAATCTTGAATGTTATCAAGATAATTACAAAAAAAGATCACTGCAAATGACATGAAAGTGTGTATCATTTCAGCAACTCTCCTTCTGTTAGACATAATATGTCTGGCAAGCTCAGATTTGAACAATAAAATTTATATAAGCATAATTTTAATCAAATTTTGTGTGTGTGTGCAATTAAACAATACCAGGTATGCAAGTTTAAAATGTCGTTTTAATTCCAATAGAATGCGCTCTTAGCCTATTGAAGGATTTGCTTATCTCTAAACGCTATTTTGTTTGTTAGTCATTTGTTTACAAAAGTCAGTTGTTTTTAAGTCGTTTACGTGGACGTATCATACCTTTCTTTGGTGTTAAAAATGTCTAATTTTAAGCCAAATAAAGAGCATTTGCGGCATGTCATGATTTTCTTATTTAATCAAAAGAAAAAGGCATCTGAATGTCATCGAATTTTTGTTGAGACTTATGGCGATCTTGCTCCAACCGTCAAGACATGTGAACGTTGGTTTCAACGTTTCAAACGTGGTGATTTTGATGTTACTGATCAAAAACGAGAAAATCGACCAAATCGACTACGAGCTTCTCAAGCCCGGCGAAACAGTCAATACCGAGCGCTACCGACAACAAATGATCAATTTGAGTCACGCATTGATCGAAAAACGCCCAGAATGGGCTCACAGGCACGCCAAAGTCATTCTTCAGCATGATAACGCTCCTGCACATTCAGCCAGATTGACTAAGGAAACGATTTCTTCGCTTGGTTGGGAACTCCTACCCCACCCGCCGTATTCACCTGACCTGGCGCCTTCTGATTATCACCTCTTCTCATCGATGGGACACTCATTGGCGGAGCAACACTTCAACAATTTCGAAAACGTACGAAAATGGCTCGATGAATGGATTTCAAATAAAGATGAAGCATTCTTTTGGAATGGTATCCATATATTGCCCGAGAGATGGACAAAATGTGTAGAAAGCGAGGGCCAGTACTTTGAATAAAATATATTATACTTTTTTTTAAATTACTGTGTATATATTTTAAGAAATAAACTACATTTTAAACTTGCATACCTGGTAAGTACTCGATGTTGCTAGAGAATTAAAAATACAACTTCGTACAATGAATATATACAATATATTTGGTAACTACTGAATAAACTCAAGAATAGAGATTTATTCTTAGAAATAGTGACTAAGTTATCCCCAAAATACTTGCAAATAATTTTTTTTTTTTTTCATAAGAAGAAATGTTTTCTTTTTTAATTTGTAAACTTTTTTAAAAAAGAATAATAACAATAATTAATGAAGAATTTCTTCTTTCTTCATTAAAAAGTTCAATTGTTTTAGAGGAAGCCTCTTTAATTCTATGTTTTTTTTTATTTATCTATTTTTTTTTTATTTCTTACAAAAAATTCTATTCTCCTATTTACATAAATTTAGTCTGATACAGTTAATCTATATTTATAAAAAGTATTGATTGATAATTAATTCAATACGTAGGTTGATAGCCTATAATTGCATTTCTGTTAAAACGATTTCTGAAACTGAAATTAAAATTCATAAGAAAAAGAATCTCTTAAATTTCAAAATCATATTTTCTTCTCCTTTTCAAATTATTACTCAGCAAGTAAGTTTTAATCTTAAATGTCTCACTAGATTCTAAAATTGTTTTCATAACATACAATATGTTTTGATTTATTCATGCTTATAGTTTACTGGTTTTGAAATGTTATAACCAGACTAGACTAGTTCATTGGTTGAAACTATTGGTTAAGAATTACGTCTTTACTCTTAGCATCAGTTAGGTCTCCTAACAAACTAATGCCCTGTGCATACTTTTATAAAGAAAAAGCTTGTCCAGAGCCACAGATGCTTAGAATTGGGTCGCATCTTTTGATTGTCTCTCCCTCTGTTACTTTAAGTGAGATAAAAATCTTAAGTTTACATTTATTATTATAGATTAATGATAAAATCTTTATATTACAGCTCATTACTGCCCAGGAGAGGTTCCTGACATAGTGCCTCTTGTGGTTGGCATCTGCTTGGCAGGACTTGTTCTTGTTGTTGTTATTGCCTACCTCATTGGCAGGAGGAGGTCACAAGCCAGTGGTTACCTCTCCATGTAATATCACCTAGAAAACACCATATTGAGGGCTGATATATAATCATTAGATATCATTGCATTGCGTATTTTCAGTTCCTCTAATTTCATTTTGAGGGGAAAAAATTGTTACATTTGTTTGGTAAGATAAAAAAATAATCTTGAATTTGAACTTAAAACCTTAAAAATTATTTTAAAGATTTTGTTAAACTTTCATTTGAATTTATCATTTAATAAGTAATTAAAAAGTTTCATAACCTGAGAACCAATTATAAAATACACTTGCGATCTCATCACAGAATGAGCTAGATTACTTTCTGGTAGGGTGATGCTGTTTATGTAAGGGTAATATTTTTGTTTTATTTTAAATATTAACACCTATGCATAGTTAGTTACAAACTAAAATAGAAATAGAAATAGAAATTAAATTCCTTTTGGGAGTGGGTGTTAGGTTCCTTGATTTCAGTTGCGATTAGTTGTTTTTTTCCCTCAGCATTAAGCTACACAATATTCAATTTTACTTGCTGACCATGGTTTGTTATTTGAGCCATTCTCTTTTATGTGACACTCCTTAGGAGTGGTATATGCTTCTTGGTCACAGGAGGAGATATCTCTATAAACTGCAGCCTTATACTTCGGCTTGCAAGAACATGTTACACTAATACCTAAATTGTTAATCTTATTTTTTTCTCTCTTTCATGATTCTAAATATATTTTATTTAAAGTTTAAAAAGTTAATTTGATACCCAGTTCTTAATTCTAACATTTTGTTCTAAAAAAATTTCCTCTCTCATTATTTTAATTAAACAAACTTGTGTTTCCATACTAAAATCTCATTTTAAAATTCAAGATAAGTATGTGGTACTTCATTTTACTCATCACATTAAACTTATGTCAAAATTTTTATTACAGCCATAATCTCTTGGATTAAAAATTTATTTCTATTTCTCACAGAATTTATATTTTAGATAAGGATAAGTGTGTGATTAATAAAAGCTGTGAACTTATAGTGTAATACGGAATAGATTTTATAAGATATATGTTTAATTTGTTTATTTTAGAACTTTGTATAACCCTTGTATGTTAGTTAGTTATTTTTAATAATTGACATTATATTTTTCTCAAATATCTATTATTCAGGTTATAAGATATTCAGTCTATTGGTTTTTTTATTTTTACTTTTTAGCCAATTATTTGAGGTTTACGTCACATTTAAACTATATACTTTTATTTCTTTCAATAGTTTATCTTGATTTTATGTGTCATTTAGAGTTACTTTTTTGATTAGTCACTAAGTTTGTATATTTAAAAAATTCCTTATTATTATGAAGAAAATATTCTATATTTTTAAGTTATCTTAACTTTACTATTTAAAAAAAAGTAAATGAAAATGGAATTAAAATTGTATTTTGTGACTGATTGAAGTGTTAGCTATGTAAAATAGCTGGCAAAGTTTCTTATTTGGTTTATTTACACTTTATTTTCTTTAGTGTTTATTATTCATTGAAATATATTGATTTAATGGATCTTTCTTACTTTATTTTGTACTTGTTTTTATTCCCTAATTTACCTAATTCAAGAAATAGTTTCTCCAATTATCAGAGTAATTAATCATTTATATTTTTTGGAGAAGTGCTGGAATAAAAATGCTACATGTATGCAAATTTGAGTTATGCAAGGTAAATCTGTTGGGAATCCATATCATTAAAAGTTTTTAATTTTTTTATTTTTATTTAGGTGCATAAATTCTGAAAATACAGGCCTAAATGATGAGTCTTGATTTTAGTATTAGTATCAGGTCTTCCCTTCAGAAGCTGATGATACTGGATTACATGAGTATCAGTCAGAAAACAAAAAAAAAAAAAAAAAAAAACAGTTATTTGTAAAGTGTCCTTTAATGGCTTTAGCCAGTTAGAAGAGTGTCCATGTGTTTCGCTTTTTACAGTACATCTGTATATCAGGTATAAATGTGTAAAAGTGTCTAGATTTGTCTTTATTTTCCTATCTTAATAGCCATAGCACTAGTGCCTGGTTATTTAACAGACGTCTTAGGTGTTACTTTGAAATATGTTCGTAACACATAATCAGAGAAGTATCTCTGAATGCAGACTTAACTGCTCTGACAGCTAATTCATTCTCATGCCCCTTTACTCAAGCTAAACTAATCCAGTTGTTTCCAATTTTTTGTAAGTTAACTAATATTCTCTTTGTTTCTTTAATTATTGGATAGTGGAATTGTCTATTTGTAATCGTGTTTAACATCGATTTCCTGTCAGCTAATATATTAATGTTTTTATTGGTCAGTCTCAATCTGTTTATGTAATTGTAATCCAGTGATTTCAGGATGGCCTCCAATTGTTCAGCCTGGTCATTTGAAATGAGACTGGCCCATCCAATTAATTCGCCATCCTTACTTCCGTCTGTGTATTTATATTTTTTATTTAAAAATATGTTTCATCGGTATATTTTAGGAAACCATCATGTAATATGATTTTTGTGTGTTATAAGTTAGTTTGTATTTGCACATGAATTTGCTATATCTACTATAGCATGTACGTGTCTATAAATGATAATAGAATTTAGTTTTAATAATTATACTAGAGAAATGAGTCTCTGTTTATACTAGAAAGGGTTTCGGCCAGGATCAGAAAAACAAAAGATTCCAAAATAATAAACCAATTTATTGAACCCCAACAAGAACATCTAATAATTGAAAAGTTTTTCACATAATATTTAATCCCAAAGATCATTATAATTCAGGCTAGCCTTCTTTGACATGAGTTGGCCTTTTGGATATGCTTTTCTCCTTCTTCGGCGACTCATTATCGTTTTTACCTGAGGCGATTCCTGATGAGAATTGTACTCTGCCACGAGAGAATATTTCACGTTTATCAGTGTGGACTTCCATCTACAGTTTGAAGATTTGGAAGTTTAGGAGGAGAGGAGAGGAGGGAGAAGAAGGATTTGAGATGGGGGTATCTAAAAGGAGGATGAGGTATGGTAAGGCTTTAGGCATTGGAGGAGCCTTTTGTAGTAAGAAAACAATATTTTATTATAAACAAAGAAACTTGCTATATGCCGGTCAGTTATGCAACCATTTTCTTTTATTCATTTTTCGTTCCCTCTAAACTAACTTTATTCATCGCTGGAATTTTCCAGATTTCTTCAAGTTATTACTATTAAGTAGTGGGAATGGCTATAACTTGACAGAGCTCCTTTGAGAAGGTTCTTTTTCACCCATCTGAGCGATCGAATTGTACATCCCTTACAGAACTATTTAACTATCTTCAAGGCCATGTTAAAAGTCAAATGAATGGCAAATCACACAAAAACAAAAAGGGTAGTAAAAATCCTGGGTGCGTTATATTGACGCCAAGAAATGGATTAAAGTTACAAGACCGGAAGACCAAGATTTTTTAGTAGTTTTATAATACGATTTATATTCTGTAACAAAAAAAAAAAAAAAAAAAACATTAAAAAAGATGTTTAAGAATGTAATTTCTAATGTTGAATAAGCCCTCTTATTTTTAAAATATTCAAACTAGCAATTTAAGCTTTTCAAATTGAAAATAATAATAATATTTTTACAATGAACTACCGTTTGTCATATTTTTAAAATTGTGAGATGTTTTCGTCTTACATCATTTATTAATGCACAGCCTTGCTTGATTTAAACTTTTTTCATAATAAAAAAAAAAATAAAAACATTTCAGTGTAATAATAAATAATTTAAACTTCATTGAATTTAATGTAAAATTGGGCAAAATTTATAGAATGACTACTTCCCATCCTTAATGTCTATGGTAAGTGATAGGTTTTTGATTAAATAATGTAAAGCAATTAATAATTGACGTGGTTTCTAACCAGCAATCATATAACAGTAATTTTAATTAGAAGACTATGTTTATGAATAGGAAGGTAAATAATATTTACTGGTTTTTTGGTGGTTTGTCTAATGTTTTAGGAAGTCAAAACTGTTTTACTATGAGAGATATTAACATTATTTTATTAATACTAATCATTTTAGAATTTCTGAGAGGGGATAGTTAATTCGAAATGTTGGAATAGTTATTTATTAATGTATCATGGGTTCTACCTTGTAGCGTATTAATTGCTTACCACTAATCGCCGATCGACTCATTGTTCAATCAAGTGGCTGAAAGCAAACAACCAAGTTCTTAGACGTAGTGGCTCCTAAAAAACATAAATTTGAGCGGGATATTAGAAGATATAACGTAGCAACATTTCCTAGCTTAAGAGTAAGACCTGGAGATAACTTTTCATAGCTCCCAAAAACAGTGCAGTGGGTACTAAAATCCATTCTGCTATTTTAAATCAGCCGGCATAGCTTTCATTGCGGGTTACGTACCAAGGACGTAGGAACTATAAGTAAAACTTTTCCCTATGTAAGAGATACTATTGCCCAAAAAGTCAGCAGTTGTGACGTCACAGAATTGTCGGCACTAGTCCTTTCCCATTTTAGGTAAATGATCGAAAGGGTTATTTCTACCACCAATGAATATAGAACTCTCATACCTTCTATTCTCCGTCTTCATTGGTTTCTGCAAACCATCTTCTGGCCGAATACATACGTTCACTGTCACGGTCTGTATTCAACTGAGTTGAAGTGAACGTATGTATTCGGCCAGAAGATGGACAATGTCCGTAAGCGCTCGCCAACAAAAGATGGTTTGCAGAAACCAATGAAGACGGAGAATAGAAGGTATGAGACTTTCCCATTTCTGTTTATAAAAGAAAAAGGAAATCGCCTTACAATTCAAAACACCCTATGTTTTACCCGCTGTGTCTCCCTGAACAAGAATGATAGTAGACAGCATACACCATAGCATCTTTCATCTGGACCTCAGGCCTTGCAAGCATATCTGACCAGGAGATATTACACTTACGGAATGCGGAAACTTGTGAGATAATGTGTTTGGAAGTGTATTTGATTCTTCAGGCTCAGAGCAAGACCCAGTAACCTGTTTATAGCTAAACTCCCTGACTGTTGAGTGTCAAAGGGCCACCCGTTTTCCTTTGTTGGGGTTGACTTTGCAGGACCATATAACATAAAAAATGGCACTGGACGAAACGCCCAAGTCACCAAATTGTCTACCTCTAAAAGTATAGCTTCCATATTCGTAGACGTCCACCACCGATGTTAGAGAGATATCTTAAGTTTCTTTCTCTTTGTTTCTATCGATATTGGTTTAGTTCTTGAGTAGTAAACAAAGATCGCTCTGCCACATTCTTGATGTCCTGTATAAAAAAAAATACCAAACAGCTGATTCCCATCAACTTTACTTTGTGTATTTTTATTTGGATGTTAAGAATTTTCAGTTAAAACACTACATGCATGGTATCAGTTTATCCGCTTCATTTTTACATGAACCATGGCGGTTTTTTGACTTTGAAGCTCCTATATTTTCTGAAGAGATGTGGGAGGAGCTGGGTTTTATCTCAAAACTGGTAAATATTTAAAATTTTCTATTATTTTTGATTTAGAGGTACTAGTTAAATTATAGGATGTTTTTGTTTCACGATATTTTAGGGGAAATAAATATTACTCTTTTCCCTCCCAGCTGCATGTATGGAGCTGAAGAATCTTATTAAGAAACGAAGTAGTAACAAATTACTTTATCGAACCAACATGGATATGATGTTTGAAGCTTACTTAACCCATGAATCAGGTCACTTGGAAGATGACATTCCTCAGACAAGAGAGCCAGTGTGGATCCTTGGGAAGAAATATAGTGCTATTGCAGGTGAGTGTCTTGTTAATCACTCTATTAATATATTGACTCTAATACTGCATTTTTTCTTCAATGGACTGCATTGTTTACAGATTGTGAAGCTATTAAGAAAGACATCAAATCTAGGTTATGGTTTTCTTATCGGAAAGGGTTTGTCTCAATTGGTGATTCAAGTTACACATCTGATAAAGGTTGGGGTTGTATGCTGAGGTGTGGTCAAATGCTAATTGCACAAGCTCTCATCAATCTTCATTTAGGTAAATTAAATTAATCTCGATTAAGATCAATTTCTTTAGGTGTGTATAAATATAAATTTATTATATCTAGATCATTGAAAATAACAAATATACTGATTCCTGTTTAATAAATATATGCTTTATTTTAACCTACAACACATTTATTTATGTATATTTCTTGAACCCATGTGGGTTTATAATATAAAGGTGATTCAAGATGTCTGCCTTTACTTCCTCTAACCTGTTAGGTACTCTATCCCATTCCTATTATTGTAATACAGATTTTGCAAAAGTTTGGATGCTTTGCATGAATCATTGGAGGGGGCGGGGGGAGGCATATTGAAAAAAATTTGTGCACAGATAGGGCAAATTTCTGAGGATATGTGGTCATCTTTAGTAGCAGCCACCTAGAGGCTGTCCGATATTCTGCATATCGAATTTAATAGGGATCTTGAATTTTTCTGATCAGAGAAAAGTTTCTGACTGTAGTTCAATTCAAGATTATTTCATAACCTAATTACTTTGGAAGGTTCAAGGATACATTTAAAAAGTATATTTTGTTACTCATTATTTGCTCAATTAATACTTCGTTTTAAACCTCTTTCAATTGCTTTTCAAATTATTTCAACTAAATTATTGGAAATTATATAATTAAATCTAATTTGCTTTTCTAGTTGCATAGATTTATAAAATAAGCAATCTTATTTTCTTAAAGGTAGCTAGTAGATTATTTTGAATATAATTAAATATAAAGATATATTTTTATTTCCTGATTTAAAATATCACCGGCTAATGAAATAATTTCCTTATGCCCAAAAGAATAGAACTGTGTGCAGACTTAGCTTGGGAAAGCTGCCACAATGAAAAATTTAAGTATTTGTTACAAACTTGTTGGTGTTTACTCATCATTTTACAAATTTTAGAAGATATGGTTTTTGTGAAAAAATAGGAACAATGCTATTATTTTCTATATTTGGTAATATTGTAAATTATCAATTAAACTTACATAATTTTCAACAGCTGAATTTCACTTTTACTGACAGTTAGCAATTACCAAAGAGCTGGGAATGCTTGGGCATCAATAAATACTACCTTGGCTATTTCAAGTGCAGAATAAGTAGACACTCAGACGGTGGATGCTCTCACTCCTTGCCTTTCCATAGCGACAAAGTACAAAGTTAGGACATCAACAGTCCTAGCAGTCCAGCCAAGTGTCCCCACCCAGTCTACTACCCCACCATACCCCCTCCATTTGGCCCCGCAGTCCGGGAGCGACACCAGTCACCCAAGAGTCCACTTCTTGAATAGGTTATGGTAAGGTGAAATGTATTGTTAATGCTAATAGTTATTATGTGGAGGTAAATAATAATTTCTTTGTTCTTGGAAACTAGAAAAGTTATTAGGGGGAAAAATTGAGGGAGAATGGAAAAGGAACGTAATACTGAAAATGCATCTACACAAGATTCAATAGCCTGCTCTCTTTCAGAAAGTTCATTACAGAGTCGATCTCTTTATTGTCTTCCAATACAATTTTGTCTAGAGTCCCATTTAAGTTTTTTTTTTTCCTTGTTTCTTCATATTTCAGGCACTCTGTAGATAATGTTTGATGCTAAGAAGTTGTCATAGACCTCACAAATGGGTAGGTTATTCTTTGTCATTATATAGCCATGAGTAAATCTTGTGTGTCCTATTCTTAGTCTGGTTAATATCATTTCTCTCTCATGGTCAGTTGAGATGGAACTAGACCATAACCTCGGAGTAGACTTTATCTTGCATAACGTGTTGTCTTTGGTTGGCCACCATTTACTTTCCCCCTTATTAAGTACTAATCTTTTAACCAGACTCTTTACATTATTCAATGTGACTTTTGAGTACACCTTGCCATCTTTTATGGCTTTCTTTGCAAGCACATCTGGATTTTCATTGCTTTTTCATCTTTCCTTTTTTTTATATATCAGAACCATTATTTTTGTAATTATGTTTTTGAAATCCTTTTTCATAATTCTTTATATTTCTATGTAATATGTCATTTTACTATTCATTGACTGTATAGTAACAATTAAGATACTCTAAAGCCAGGAATTAGTTTTGTAAAAAGCCTCTTGCCAAAGTAGCATAAAGTCAGATTTCTATATTTTTTTCCTTTCTTTTTTTTGTATATTGCGCATCAACTGGTAGTGGTCATTAGTGCCAGATTTCTTTTGTTTCATTAAAAAATAATATAGCTAAGAGTAAATATTTTCTCTATAAATGTTATATTATAAAATANAAAAATTGGAAATATATATAATTTATAATATGATTTTACAAGCTAATGAATGCCATGCATGTAAAATGTACGATTACTAAGACTGGCACTAGAATGTCTGGGCGGGACAATGGGATTGTGAAACAATATTAGAATTGAGTGTTGTAGGGTGTTAAAAGAAATCAAGGAGAACTAAGAGTGTAATTTTCTTATGTTCTCAAGTTTAAAAGAAAAAAAAAAGAAAAATTATGGAAGTTTGAGAGTTAATTGATCAAGAGTAGTGAAAAGCAATTATGGAACTTATGTTTATATTTTCACTTCTTTTTTTTAGGGAGAGATTGGGAATGGACTTCTTCATGTCAAGACCCTCGATATTTGAAAATACTAAGAATGTTTGAAGATCGGAAGTCTGCTCCCTACTCTATACATCAAATAGCACTGATGGGAGCATCAGAGGGCAAGCAAGTTGGTGACTGGTTTGGCCCTAATACTGTTGCTCAAGTTTTGAAGTAAGCTCACTTTTTTCTTTTTGGTTTAATTTGCTGCAAAACCAAGTAGGTAATTGAGTTTGATTTGGTTCTTGACCTAGATGATTATTTCTCCAGTTGCCTTTTATCTGTTTAATATTCTTCTCTGTAGCTTTTGGAATGAAGAGACCAATCTCTGTATCATTTCATTCTGCAATCTCTGTAAATTTTATTCTGCAAACCATTTTTATTTAATTACTTCTATGTAGTATTTTTTTATTGTAATAAGTTTTTCTGAATTTTAAGTATTTCAGATATCCAGAATATTTTATTACATGTCTAATCATTATGTAACTAGATATCTTGTAATATTACATGTTTTGCATTATGAATATGATATTCCAGGATGAATGCCTAGGGTCTTAAGAAACCTGCATTACATCTGACCTATTTTTTTCTCTCCTAAAAATTCATGAATTTGTTAAAGTTAATTTACCAATAAAGGTCGCAAACCAATTACATTTTGTAAAAATACCTTTATTTGTTTTGGACCTGGAAGAGTGACCCGGGGGGTCATTATCTCCATCTTCTCGGCCATCTTGTAAATGCTTGAACCACTCAATAACTCGCTCACGTGATAAACTTTCATTGCCATAAACTTATTTAATAAACGTTCCAGTAGGGGTTTTACCTAATTTCATGTGAAATTTCAGGACAATTACACTACTATTACAGTGAAATCTACTACCATTACATTTATCTTGCTTTTGGCAAAACAAAACAAACACCTATTACATAAACAAAGGTTACGTCCAGACTGATTTCTAGGCAATCAGGGGTGGGAGGCGCTGCAATTGAAAGAGAAGGCTTTACGCTGCACAGCTGTCAGTCGTTTGGAATTGACGCATGCATAGTTCTGTAGTAGCATCAGTCTCGTTATTTAATAGCCACACGTCGTTTCCAAGGGGAAGGTGAAAAAGAGCAGTAGACTTGTCCCTCACAAACTTACTCCTGAGCAATCAGCTAAGAGGTTAGATATTTGTGGAAATTTATTGAAAACCCTTCTATTGTAAGATTTTACCAGAAGACTGTCAACTGTTAGGAAAATGGGTTTACTGACGAAATCTGAATACACATAAGCAATGGCTAAATCATGGTCAAACTATCTTTCTGGATGCTACATGTTTTATATTTTTTAAATTATGAAGGTGTTACACAAATTTGTTCTTGATGGATGGTCTATGAATTATGAACTCTACTGTGAACAACTGTAAACAAAGTTTTCCGAGCGCTATTCTGCTTTGATCAACTGAAAAGAAAATTAATTCCTAAAATATAATGCCTGTCCTACTTTCTGTGAAGACAATGAAAAATGTAAAGATCTTCATGGGTTCAAATTCCTGCCTTATCCACCATTTAATCCAGACCTTGCGCCATTGGATTATTACTTGTTTTAATCCATGGACCATTTTCTTTTTTAAAAAATTTGATAAGTTTGTGGAAGTTAAAATTGTAGTTCAAGAGTTCTTTTGTCAAAAGAACTCTTGAAATGCAATTGAGTTTTGCCACTCATGGTATCAGCATGGGATCGAGCACTTGGCTAGCAGATGACTAATGACAATAGATAACAGTGCTTTGAATATTAATTGTATTTTATATCAAAGATATAATTTAAAAATATGATTAAAAAAAGGTCATTTTTTTAATACTCCCCTGTATATTTTCAGTTATATGCTTAAGGAATGGTTTTTTAGTAGCAAATTTTGAAGTATTTTATTAAAGTAAAATGTCACAATTTTGCTTTTTGTTCATGACTAACTAAAGATTTCATTTGATGGTTATTATTTAACCAGCCTTATTGGCTGTCATGCAAAACATTTATTCTGTTTTTTGTAAATCATGATTAATTTCTCATAAAAATTTTTTTTTTTTTTTTTTTTTTTTTTTTTCAGGAAACTATCTTTTTACGATGAGTGGAGTTCTCTGACTGTGCACGTAGCTCTTGACAATACCGTTGTTGTTAGTGATATAAGTTAGTACTCTCTTTTGCTTCTCTTTTGTTTACCTTATAAATTCTTATCTCAAAGATATTTTATAATGAAAATATTTGATCTTGATTATAAGTTCATCCAGTTTAAAGTTGAGGTTCAATGATAAAGTTAATGTATAATATATTTAAATGAAGACATTTGATGAAGCTCCATTGCATAGCCCAATATCTCATTCTCTTCTCATCCAATTTCTTCTGATTATTTATATACTACATTATGTACTTAAGATTATTCAATCAAATTAAAATATAAGTTTAGTTTAATTAAAAAAAAAGGAAAAAAAATTAAATATAAATTTCCATTAGATGATTTTAGTTGGCGTTCGGTCAAGGTAGATCCAAAAAAATACCAATTAAAAAAAAATGTATTTTTTAAAAACATTATATGCCAACAATTCGGCTTACATTGTAAGCCATCTTCAGGGCTGTAGAAATACAATGTCATGAGTATACAATAATAATTTGCAATAATATAATAGAGAATTACAATAATTTAATGTGATATCAAAAGTATGAATATAGAAAGCTATGTAAGAGAATTTAAAAAGATTTTAAAAAACCATTTGAAAAAACATGCAGACAACAACTTATTGAAAAATAATTGAAGATTTGAATTAAAATCTTTTTAAAATCTCTTACATAGCTTTCTACATTCATACTTTTGATATCACATTACATTATTGTAATTCTCTATTATATTATTGTCAATTATATTGTATTCTCATGACATTGTATTTCTACAGCCCTGAAGATGGCTTACAATGTAATTAGCAGATAATCTTTTATAAAAAAAATAATTTTTAAAAAATTTGTATTGTTTTGGATCTACCTTGACCGAACCCCAACTAAAATCATCTATTAATAATATCTATGGTCAATAAAACTCTCCTTTTGAATATAAATTTCCTTTTCTTAGTTTTGATTTGATTGATTTTTCTATTTGCCGATCTGTCCTAATTATTTGTAATTGATTACTTTTTTATTTTTTGTGGAACTTAGTTTGGAGGAACACGTTTAAACTGTAAGTAGGTTGGTAGATCTAATAAATAATAGTTAACTAACTACAGAATTATGCTCATCTGCAATAGTTGATTTTGAGTTACCACAGAGTGGATTTTTTCCTTGAAAAATTGGAAATATTCTAATAAGGATAGCAAATTATAAGCTAAAGATTACAATTTCTAAATTTCTGTAAACAGTTCTTTGGGATAAATAACGACTACCAAATTTTACTCTATTGCTTGATCTTTTATATCCTGTTGAAATAATGAAAGATCCTGCATTGGGTATGTGAGCCTTGGATCTTTGGATGCATAAACATGCAACCTTTAAATGAGGTCAGGAGTCGATTCACTCCTTACCAGACACTTCCCTCTCAGATATTATCTAAATAGAATAGAGATAAAAGAGAACTTTGTTTGGAGGAAGAGGAAACTGAAGAGCATGTTTGATGTGTCTTTGAATTCTATGGAAAGTCAGTTGTAAAGCCTGGTTATATTGCAGAGGCTAATCCAAAATATCTTTTTTTAAAAGGTCTCAAATTTCTTATCCATTAGTCTCAGGTTTTGAGTGAGGAAATAGATTAGTTTTGTGTGTGTTAAATCCAAACCTGGCTTTTAAATAACTAATTTCTTTTGAAGCCCATTTATGTCAGGAAATAACTACTCTCATCTCAGGCCTCTTGCTGAGAGGGTTAGTATATAATTTTGTTCATTCTTGTTGCACTTCCTATTACAGTAAATAACATTTAAAAAAAAATCAATGGAAATTTTGTGTTTTTTGTTTAAAACAAGTATAATATTACAGGGCGGCTCTGCTTAGAAGACTGTCGAATAAAAGGTGTTCGACAGTGGAAGCCTCTCATCCTCATTATACCCCTCAGACTGGGAATAAATGAAATAAATTCAGTGTACATAAATGGTCTTAAGGTAATGATTTTCTTAAATTATAGTACCTTATCATAATTATTCAGTTTTGGCTTTGAGATTTGAAGTACAAACATTTTATCCATTAGCTTATGAATGTCGAATGAACATTTAAGTATTACAAACAAATTTTAACTAGTCTCATGAAATAGTCAGTGCATCAATATAATATATGTAAACTAAATAGTGGCTGTTGTAGAGAGGCTCAACATGACTTGTTTTAAATCTGATATTCAAAATACTGTGATATATAAGACATGTTGAGCCTCTCTACAACAGCCACTACTTTGTTTACTTGTATTGATGCTTTTTTGGGACCAAGTACTTGGTTTGTCCCAAGTTTTTCTATATTTTTTGTTGGCTCAATTGTTGAAAATTTATTAAGCTTTCAAAATTTTACCTTCTCTTTCAATGATTTAATGATGAAGTTATCTAACAAAGTATGATGAAAAAAAAACTTGCTAAAAATATTTTAACTCCTGATTTAGCTATGTTTGCTTAATATTGTATCCTAATTCATATTGATTGGTTTATTGTGGCTATTTTAGGCCCATGCCAAAAACATTATAGTTTTACCATGCCAATTTTTCTGCCTAAATTTTCCAAGTGACATACTTATATATTCTGAATATTTAAAAAAAAAAAAAAAAACATTTTTTTTGTTAGTAACTAGTTGACTCTCGAGCTTTATGAGGAGACAGGGATTTGGTCTTGGGAGCTGACAGAACTGCTAATAATAAAACTGATTTGTAAACGAAAAAGTTTTTTTTTTTTTTTTTTTTTGTCAATGTTTCTAATTTTCAGGGCTGAGTAACAAAAGAAAACATACAAAAATAATATAGAAACTTGTCTATATGTTTTAATACAATACGAATAAATAAATGAAATGATAAAACTGTGTGTAATATAAAAAAATATATGAAAACTGAATATCGAACACACTTATGAGAAAAATGCATAATATTATGAAAGTAATGTACCAAATAAGGTGATGGGAAGCAAGAGACTCCTGCTCTATGGTAACTAAATCATGACTAATATGTTCTTATTGTGAGAAATTGCAGAAGAGAATTTATGATCTTTTTCATAAAAAAAAAAAAAAAAAAAAAAAAAAAAAAAATAAACAGCCATTATTAATACTCATAACCCAGACGAATTACCAAAAATCCTCAATTCCTTTGACTGTTACTATCCCCACTTAAAATTTATGATAGAACTTGAATCTAACAACTGACTCTTATTTCTTGACTTACTCCTAATCAGAAACCATGATGACTCCATACTTACTGACTGGTACACTAAACCTAAATACTCTGCCTCTTCCATTTTAACTCCTCCCACCCTTATCATAAAAAAATAAATGTTGCAAAAAATCTCATTTCCAGAACCCTTAACCTCTCTGACAATGTATTCAACAAAAACATGCAACATATAACTGACATCCTTAAAAATAACAGCTCTCCACGACACTCATCAACAAATTTTATGATTCTCTTTCCACTCCTCTCTCCACTCAATGACTTTCCAATGTTCTGTTCCCTACTCTATATTCCCACTCTATCCAAAAAAATTAATAAATCTCTAATTGACCTTCCCCAAACTATGCATAGGCTTCTCTAACAACAATAAACTACAAATTTATACACAAAAGACCCCATTCTCCACAATGACAGATGTAATGTCATTAAAAAATTCCCCTTCGCCACTCAAAACTGTACTGTAGCAAATATAGGACAAACAAAGAACCCTATCAAAAGATGAATTAGAAAAAATAGTATGACATTAAAAATAAAAAAACCATTACTGCTATTTTGAAACACTCAACTACCAACAAACATACATTAAACTTTGACAAATTCACACTTCTTGTAACTGAACCTTGAGAAATGACTTGTAGTTGAGTCCATTCGCATACACTTAAAACAAAACCCCATTAATGACAAAACAGACAAAGACTATATTTCCTCCACATACAGTAATATTTTTTATCATTTTCATCATAGTATTTTTTCATTTTCTCTCTCTCTCTCCCCTGGTGTTCATATTATGTAATTTTCTCTTATGTATGTTTGATATTCAGTTTGCTTACATTTAATATTGTTGATTACACACTGTTTTATCATTTCACTTATTTATTCATGTGTTACTTATAACTTATTGACATTCTATATTTTTTTTTTTCTTTTAATGTTTTCTTTTGTTACTCAACCCTGATGAAGGCCTGAAATTTAGATCGAAACATTGGCAAAAAAAAAAAAAAAACTTTTTTG
>KZ807246.1:388609-428443 GCA_000696205.2 Oncopeltus fasciatus
TTTTTTTTAATGCGATGCCAACCTGTAGGTTAGTAACCCCATAGTGTAGTTATTTAATAAAGTAGAATTACTGGGAATGGGGTTAGCCTGAAACCCCAAATTAAATTTCAATGGAATACTATAAAAATTGGACATATTTCTTATTTAACAGAAATAAAACATTGGAGGTTGGTTGGCCGTCGAGTCTGATGCTGGAGAAATTAGTCAGGGTTTCAACCAAAATCAGAAAAATAAAATACTCCAAAATCGTTGGGTAATTATTTTATTATTTCTGACATTTCTTGTAAGTCATCACCAGAATGTTTAAACATTAACTCCTAGTTTAAACTTGAACTCAGTTAAACTCTTGACTCTGAGATGTGACTATTAACCTCCCTCCAGACATCACTATCGCCTTGATGATGACTTACAAGTTAAGTCGAAACAATGGCAATAATAAAATAATTATCCAACAATTTTGGATTATTTTATTTTTCTGACCCTGGCCAAAACCCTGACTAATTTCCCCAGCATAACAGAAGTGAAGTTTTACATTTACAATTGACATTAGGATTCTAAAATATATTCTATTGGTCAGCAAAATTTCATCAAAAGAAGGATATAAACTTTAATCCAAAACATGATTTCAAATTTTTCCTAAACTCCAGTGGCCATAATTTGAATGTAATCACATAATTTACTTTTTGTTAGTGACATTAAAATAATTAGCCACACAAATGTTTTGTAAGTCAGTAATCAGTACTGTTTAGATTAGAATGTTTTTTTATTTGAAACTTAAAATTTGATTAGGAAAATTTTGATCCTTACCATATAGCTTCTATTTATCTAGTACAAAAATTGGCATTGGCCATTAAAATAATTATTCAAACCTATTTCATTTTAATCAACAAAGTGCATCATTAAGCGTGTGTTTTAACCTAAAAGCTTGAAGTTTAAGGAAAATAAATTTCTTAGGCTTAAGTAGCCATAATTTTTATTTAAACATCCTATAACTCATTAAACTGACTTCACTGTCTACCAGAAATATTCTTTAATAAGGAGTAGTGTGTTACTTAAGATCATAAAATCTGATGAAATACTTAAATTAAAAAAATGTTATTAAAAAATCATCTAAAATTTTATTTTACGGAACTCACAATTCTCTGTGCATATTGTCATTTAACTTTTAAATAAATATTTACTTAATTTTAAAAANTTAATAAATATGATGCTGAACAGTTTTAGCAATCCTGAATGTGCTCGGGACCACAAGTTTGACTTACCAGACTCCTTTTTATGATTTGTCTTTATATTTTTCTGGCTAATTTTTGAATATAATACCAGAGAAAAAATAATTAAATTTATTGACATGGTATATTGAATGTGAACGATCCTAATTTTTACATTGTGAGAATGAACACAAAGCCAAATTCCAGAATTGTGACAGTTTTGTTTAGGTTAAAATAAAATTGGTTGTGATTTAGATCATGAGATGTTAGAATTTAAACTTTTAATTAAGAATTGTGTTTGTACTTTTTTTTCCAGATGAAGTCTTCATTATTTTGTTAATTACTTTTAGTCATCCTGTGGATGAGAGTCTTTTTATTATTTTAATTTCTCTGGTTTCAGAAAGTGTTTTAGCAACTTCAGGTTTTATCAAGTTTGAATATTAGTGAAGTAAATCTACCATATTAGATCAAGTATGAAGATAGCAATAATCTTCTGAAACCGGTTAAAAAATATACAATTGATAGAAAGTCAATTTTTCCTCTGTGTAACTGAAACAACATGCAATCTTTAAATTAACTTAGTGTTATACATTTTAAAAGTATTCACCTTTTAGTAACTGTAGCGTATTATGCCTTGAGTAATCCTCATTTTCCAATCACATTGACAGTACAAATTTTAGACCTTGTAATGGTTGACTAAAATTGTTCTAAAATAGCCACAACATTAGAAATGTATCACTTATGTTGAAGCTTTGAGAGCCAATCCAGCAAGGATACAAATTTTTGAGAAATATAGAAAGATCAACTATATAGTTTTTGACCATAGAGATTATTAGTAGATGTTTTTCCTTGACAATCTTGACCGAACCCCAACAAAAATACATCTACTAATAACAGAAAGATATTTTTTGTATTTCTAAATTCCAATGTTCATATCTTTTTTGGCTTTCTCTAACAAAGAACACTCTTCTCTTTTGCCATGAACCTTCTCTGCTCTAGATGAAAAATAATAATAAAAGGTAGAATTTCTTTAATGTACTATACCAGTACCATAGCAATCACCAATTAAAACCTTCTGCAATAGGAAATTTTAAAAACCTCTTTTCTTAAAGACAAATATGAATAAACTTTCAGCTTATTATTATTACTCAAAATCAATATTTTTTTTATCTACCTCCCTTTGAATCGTTGTGTATGGAGGAGTTATATACCATATCCCTGATTAAACTTATAGATCTGGAAATGACTTAAATATTAATTTATCCAGAGAGACCATATATTTAGAAGTATAGTTTAATCTAAAATATATTCATAATAACTATAATTAAAAAAAAATTTATAAGGGATTATTATTTTTTAACAACATACTTTTTTGTTTTCAGGGATTTTTTTGCAAAAATGAAGCTGAATTTGATTCTCTTTGTCTTGGGATAAAAGAGCGTCTTATGCTGGAAAAACAACCTCTCTTTGAGCTTGTGGAGAACAGGCATGTTCATCGTGGGGGTAAGTTCATTTAATTCAGTGAAGAATCTTTTTTTTTTTTTTTTTTTTTGCTGGGTTAGCCTCCCTTGCAACCACTAAGGGTCATTGGAGGGAGGGGCTATCTACAGGTTGCCACCCTTTTTTAAACACCCATGGCTCAGGACAAGCTTCTATATTATAAATAAAAGATTGTCCTGGGCGGGATTTGAACCCGCGGCGTCAGGATTGCGAGACCCGTACGGATCCCCTGAGCTATCCCGGCGCCCCTAAGTGAAGAATCTATTGAAATTACTTACTTTTCTGGATCCCCATTTTGTGTTATTAAGAGGAACTGCAAATTCAAGTCATTCAAAATTTTAAAATATCTCTGGCCTTTTTATATCATTAAATAATCTTGATATGTGATTGTCAACTTGTATTATAAGTTTCTGTATTAAAGCTTTGATTTTTTGAAAGTTAAATTGTATTATCATTATGTTAATCTTAAATATGAAATACATTGATAAATACATGAGAAATGAGAAAAAAATTATATATATANTCTCTCTCACTCTCTCTCTCTCTCTATATATATATATATATATATATATAAATAAAAGAAAAAGTGTAGTAAACACACAAAAAGAAAAAAATACAATGGTTAAAATTTTTTGCATAGGCTTAGCTTGTTGCCCTTCGTCAGAGAGGAGTAAAGAGAAACTGGGAGAAAGGAATTCCCAATCGACTTTCCCTCCCTTTCAGTCCTTTCCACTGTCATAGTCTCTCTTCACTCCTTTCTGTCGAAAGGTGAGAAGTCTCCCTGAAAATTTATACTCATTGTAATTTTTTATTTTTGTGTGTTTACTACACTCTTTCTTCCTCCTGTTGTTATCTCTTATGTACACCACAGCTGCGAGTGTTTAATTTTCATTTTCTGTATATAACACACACACACATCCGCTGAACATTGCTGTGGGCAATGGTAAGTGAGGTAAAGATATCACCTACCTTTATTTAATGATTGTAAGGTTTGATACCACTTTAATTTTGAGGTAAATGAAGAAACAAAAAAAAAATACATTAAATAATTAGAAGAGTGAGTTAGTAATAATAAGAGGAAAAAGATAAAAGTACATGTGTAACAAAAAAAAAAAAAAAAAATTAAATCATAGCTGTTATTAAACCTGAGAACTTTAAATTCACAAGTTGAGTGCAATTCCCTTCTGTGAACGCTGATAACCAAGTCGTTGAGCGCTTATTTAAAAATAAAAAAAATTCCCTTCTGTAATTCCATAAATATGTGAAAATTACCCACTTTTGTAGTCTCCTCTTACTTTTTGTAGGAAAAGGAAAATGTATGTATAAGATACACAATTATCATTATGAAACTTATAATTATAATTCAGAAAAGTAAATGTCCTCTTTTCACAAGTAAATTATATATATATATTCTCTTTAATTATTTACACTCACACACACACCACCACCACCACACACTTTTTTCCCCCTCCCTTCATTCATACTCCATAATCTGGCTTGATAAAAATTATATAGTTCTCAACATCAATTGTTTAAATTTCAATTTCAATGTGATCTATCAAATGGTGTGACTTGTATTAATAATGCTCATGTTCTTGTGTTCATGTTAGCAAAATAGGTTCATGAAACCTCAAAATTATTGAAATAAAGATTCAATTTACCTCAATCTATCAACTCATTTGACTCTCTTTAAATTTTGTTTTCTTAATCACTGTATTAGGTAGTTAGAGCTAAAACACGTCTTTATATACCCTCTGATTTGTAAACTGACCTATAGTTTCATAGGGTGTATTTTCATACTTAAAATATACTTGGAAATCATAAAATTGACTGTGAGACCCTTGTGATTAAAACTAAATTATTCTCTTGGCTCTTCAGGCTGTATCAATAAGGCATTTTTTAAAGAAGGATTATTGTTTTGGATATAGAGTTGTGAATATGCATATGCAAAACATCTATTAGTAGTAGTAATGTAAAATAAGCAATTTTCCATGTTTCATTTAAGATGGACTTAGAAAAGGGTAAATGACTTAATATGACCTTACAACCTGAAAAATCAAAACTAGGTGTAAGTTAAAAATCACTATGGTTTGCTCATGCTTGTCTGAGAGGGAAGTGTTCAATATTAACATTGTTAAATGCTTTTAAGATGCATATTTAGTAACATGTTTTAGAATATAAATTTAAAAAGTTAAATTTCCTACTTATTGTAGAATATAAATATACACAATTTTCAGCTTTACACAAATTTTTAGCTTCACATAAATGAGATCAGTGCAGATCTGAAGACATATTTCTTAAGTCTAGTCAAATAAATTGAATGGTCTACATGTGAATAGATTAATAATAAAATCAATAAAACTCTTATGTAACATTTACTATATATATCTTTTATAAGTAATCTAATATTAAGTAATTATAATATAAAAGTAATCTAACTATTAACTTATTAGTTTGGGTAAGTTAACTGAAATTTCAAAATAATAATAATAATAAATGTTTAGATTACTTTTATATGATAAATAGTAAATGTTACATCAGAGTTTTATTGATTTTATAATTATTAATCATATTAATGATGTAAAAAATTGTTAGTGTATATTTTTGGTCCTGAAGAAGAGGAAATATATTCTTAAAATATTGGCCTTGACTTAATTATTTCAATAAAATCCTCAATAACTTACCAACTATATATTTATATATATATAATTTAAGTAATTACTATTATTTTATAACTAGTTAAGTTATATTCTTTATTCACTAAATTACTGTTTTGTTCTTGTTTGTTTCAGGGCCTCGTTACTCACGCCAATTTGATGACTCAGATGATGATTTTGAACTGCTTGGTTAAAAAAAATTTTTTTTTCTTTTTTATAACAATTTAATTTAAAGTTCTCTGGTAACATACGTTTGTTGCAATGTTCATAATACTTTATGTCATGAAGTGCCTGGAGTATGTTTCTCTTAAGTGGAAATTAAAATTGTAATTACTTCTGTACAACTGTTTTCATTGCCTTGCCTTTCATCATATATGTATATATGTAATTTATTTTACATTAGCATTTAGGATATTGCTTTTGTACATTTAAGTATTTTTTTAAAATTGTAATTTCAAGCATACAAGTGTGCAATTTCATGTTATAAAGATTTACAGATAAATATGATAAAGTTTCATTATTTTCTCATTTATATAAAAGCTATATATTTTGTTTTTAAAATATACTAAGTTGTTGCTTTCATTTTAGATAGTTAAAAATATAAATCTTTAGGTTTAAAAAATTTCTGGTTTGCAATATTAATTGTAGTGATAAGAAAAGAAATGGCATTAATACTTTTCAACTTCAAACACAACTGATCATGAAAGTTAAAGAAAAATAATAATAAAGCTTTAAGCATTTAGGTGCTTATTGGATATCTTGCCAATCCTATTTAATACATAGGCTCTTGTTCTCTGCCTCCTGCCCAAAATTGAATAGGTTTTAAATTTCTACTTCCTTTCACGTCATACCTCTCAAAAAGTGTTCTTTTGGAAAGAACTATAAATTAAGAAGTTCAAAATAAATACTCAAGATTGCCAGGCTGTTATGCCAAAATGTAATCTTGAAAGAGAGAGAGACAAAGAGCAATCTCTAAATTCTGTTGGAAGAATTATTGAAGAACAATATCTTTATATGCAATTACATTCTGATTATTGGGAAAGTACTATCACATGGTGTTTTATTTATGGATCAGTCTAGGCAGTGTCTCTTTTTCTGAGAATGATATTTTTAAGACTAATTTCACTTTTTTAAAACCTGAAATATGAGTGGCTGGTACTTTTTTCTAATTAACTGATGGGAAGCTGATTTTATTTTTCTAAATATAACTAACAGACAGTCTAATTTAAAAAAAAAAACAGGCAAACTCCTAAAAATGGATGATATATTAGCTTAAAATTGACCAGAATATTACTGCTTTTGGTGAAGCTTACCAAGCCTGTATATCACTGTCATAATAAAGACTAAAAAAAAAACCATTGCTATGAAGAGCGGGTAGAAAGTTAAAAGAATTGCTGAAGAAATTGAAAGAGACCAAATATACAAAACATACCCAATGATCTCTCAAAATCATGATTAATAAAAATCTGTTAAATTTTTGTAAGTAAGGAGTAAAAGGTAATTAACCTAATTGTTAAATGATGACTGTAATCAAATGGTTTGCCCAATTAGTGAAAAATCAAAGCTAAGCTTGATAAGTCAAATAAATGTTTAATTAAATTAAAATAACTGGGCTGCAAAATAAGATATTAAGTTTGCCTATAACTGGTTTAGTTACTAAATATTGGCCTATTCTGGCCTGAGTAAAAGCCTTCTTGTGAATTTTTATAATAGGGTGGCAACCTATAGATAGCCCCTCCCAATGATAACCTTAGGTTGGACGGAGGTTAAAGAAACTATTAGACCATCTTAAGAGTTAAATACAAGTGTTCTTTTTTCAAATTATTTCTTTGAAAATTCCTTATTCTAATTATCTTAGTCTTCTATTCCTATTTTTTCCCCGCCATAAGTGTCGCATATATTCAAATCAAGCTTTAAAATAATATTCATGATCAATGACAGACAATTTGTGACCAATTGTATGTATTAATTAAAGTTTAAATAACGATTGTTGAAATAGAAAAAACAACACAATATGATATAGCTCATTTGTTTTTCAACATAAAAAGCATTTGGTCTTTGAAGAGTTTAATAATTATTATTAGAAAGGAATGTACCCTCAAGAGCAAAATTAAGCTAAAAATGATCTAATAATATTTTTCAACCATTAACCAATATCGAGTATTTTTCTTTTATGGACATTTTTATGGTACTAAATACATATATTTCTATTCTTATGTAATAGAAACTTGGAATAAAAGCTCTACATGAAATGAAGAAGGAAAAAATCAATGCCTAAAAAGTTTACTAATAATTTTTTTTATTAAGAGGTAAGGATGTTCTGCCAAAGAAAAAGATTTTGTTCACGTTTTGTGTCATTATACCTTCAGAAAAGTAGGTTCCACTTTTTGGTGTCATAAAAAGCACTGTCTAAAGATTGAGCTTTATGGAGTAACATCTCTATCAGGCAGTTATAAAACATGCATTTTGGGGACATAATAGTTTTGTCATTGGGAACGCTTAAATGATATAGGCTTTGATAAAATAAGAATATGATGTGCAGTTGTACAAGACTTAGCTCTAAGTTCTAACTTATTAGTCTTGCTCTGATGAAGAGAAAATATATTCACAAAATTTGGCCTAGATTAAATTATTGTACAAAATTAATTGACCAAAATCCACAATAACCAATTTTATCAGAAAACCTGGTTGATAACTCATCATATATATATATATGTATGCGCTCTTTAGGTCTCAGTTACCACGCTTCCAAAAAATAAATAAATAAAAATAATGGGTGAATATGTTCTCAAGGAAAATGAACCAATAGGAGAGGAGAATTAAGATATGTAAAGAATAATAAAAAACAGTTTTTTTTTTTATGAAGTTATCATAATATCATTGGTGCAATGAAGCTAAACACTGATTTATTTATTGTTAAAAGAAATATTTTTGGAGTTAGTTGTAGAAGTTTTAATTCAGTTGTTTAGGAGCCAATTTTTTTTTTTCAGAGCAAAATTGTCCTTAGCACCAGATTCTATGGCTTCCGGCCTGGATTTCCCCCTCAATCTAGTGAAGATCACAACTGATATTCAAGGTTTATTATAGGAACAAAAAGTCACAATTCTCATCTTACTGGACTTCTTAAAAGGTTTCAACATTGTTGACTACTCCATACTTCTATCCAAACTTGCAAAGCTATCCTTCTCTGACAGTGCTCTCCTTTGGTTTCGTTCTTTCTTGTCACGACGTTCCCAATCCATAGAAACCAATCTCATCTTCCCTTCCCATTCCTACAGGATTTCCTCAGAGCTCTTATCTCTCCACCATCCTTTTTTGAATTTTTCATCAATGACCTCCCTGCCACTATCCATTATTCTTACCACCTTTATACCGATATTTCCAACTTTACCATTTCTTCTGAAAGGTCTGTTGTGAAAGACACTTTATGTTATTCAAGGGGACACTTTTAGTACCAAAATAAAGTTTTTAAACAATTAATGAGAGGGAATGGAATAAAAAATCCATCTGTCCCAGCCAGGAATCGAACCTGGATCTCCTGCTATCTGGGCCGGTGCATTTACCAGTACGCGCTAGATGTCTCACTCAATTCCCTCTACACTAGCAAGAGCCTAACCTACGAGAACTTCGTCTTGTCCTCGAGTAGTAAATGACGAGAGTCGACAAATAGCTTGACAATGCCAGCTCTTTCGAGTACAAGACGAAGTTGAAGTTCTCGCCTTTCTCGTAGGTTAGGCTCTCGCTAGTGTAGAGGGAATTGAGTGAGACATCTAGCGCGTCCTGGTAGCATAACTGGTAAATGCACTGGCCCGGATAGCAGGAGATCCAGGTTCGATTCCTGGCTGGGACAGATAGATTTTTTATTCTATTCCCTCTCATTAATTTTTTAAAGTTTTTTTTTTCTCCTTTCAAAATTTGATCTTTAAATAAAAAGCTCAAAAATATTCTTGTAAATGGGTAACATCTGATATATATATATAAATATAAAATTAATTGGTAATTGAGGATTTTGATCTAATAATTTAATCTTGACCATTCTAACAATTTACAAATTTGAATTACTATTTATAAAATTTTATGTAATATTTGTCACAACATAAGTAATTATATTTAATATAATTGTATAAGTGTAATATATTATACAAAGCTATTCCACCATACAGCAAAGTCACCAAATTGTTGATCACATTTCCTCATCAGGAGTATTGCTCGGGTGTCTAATTGTATGTGGCTTAGGCTTTTGAACGAGCCTACTCATCTAACTTGAAACAGTTCTTTCCCTCAACTATTACCTTATAAAATCCTGCCTTTCTAACCCTTATTTTTCAACTTGCTGGTGTTCCCCAGGGATAAATTCTGAAACCACTCCCAATTCCATAACTACACTGCAGACATGCCCACCCAAACCGTCATATCTCTCTTCACTTTTGCTGATGATACAGATATTCTCTCCTCCAATATTAATCATGACTTCTCCTCCTGATCCATTCAAGAACACTTCGGTCTCTTAGAGCCATGGCTCTAATGTAATTTTCTAAAATTAGCAATACAAAAAATTTATTAAGTATGTATCAGATAAACCTTGGTAGCCCACTCTCTCCTCTCAATTAATCAAGCTCCAGCCTTAGCTTTTAACCTCATTACCCCTTTTGGCTTTAATAAGATCAAATTATTCTGTATTAGTAATTATGCCATCTAAAACAGAACTATTTTATACTTTTAATATTTAGTTAGAAAACCTGCCTGATGAAGTTTCTATGATCACTTTGATGAAGTTTCTATGATCACTTCATAATAGTATGTCTCAAGTTGGTAAACTTATAATGAACTAAGAAAACAATTTAAAAATAAGTTTGCTGAACTCAAACATAACCAATTCTCATTGGTCTTCAGATTTTATTATTACTAACTTATTTACCTGCAATAGACTTTAAGTTTTATAGCAATTTACCTAAGTTTCCTATCTAGTCTATTTCTGAGAGAAATTTCAAAAAAACTTACTTCACCTATTATTATTTTATCGAGTACTAATAATTTGTTAGTCAACTGTCAAAGAGAAAGCTAAAAAGTTTTAGTATCCTTCATTCTTTATCACCATATTTTGAATTGCAATTGCACCTTTATTTGATTTGCAAGGTATGGCTATTAAATAATGAGATTGATGCTCCCGTGTTTATCTAGAAGTCTGGCCATAATCTTCATTTATCTAAGAGGTGTTTGTTTCATTTCATAGAGCAATGAATTTCATGAAATTAGGTTAAACCCCTACTAAAACTTATAATTTATTAAAAAAAGTTTATGGCGATGAATGTTTATCAGGTGAGGAAATTTTTGAATGGTTCAAGTGTTTCCAAGAAGGTTGAGTAGATGTTGGAATTGACAAAGAATGTGTAAGGCCAATTTAATATAAAGATTTAAACATGCAAAAAGTGGTGCCTAAAATTCTCACAATTGAACAAAAATGAGCTTGTAAAAGAGTGTGTATTGACACTTTAGATGCCATTACTAAGGACCCAAACTTCTTGGAAAGAGACATAACATTTGACGAATCTCTCAACACCCCAGTTTTAGATCATCCATTTTATACGCCTGACCTGACACCATGTGACTTATCTGTTCCTCAAGGTAAAATCTGCTTTAAAAGGAACAAGATTTCAATCCATTAAAGCTGTCAAAGAAAAAACGGCACGCGCCACGCCGGAGCTTACAGAACAAGACTTTAAGCATTGTTTCGAACAATGGAATATTTGCATGGAGCACTGAAAGGATAGAGGAGGGGTGTATATTGAAGGTGATAAGAACTAAATGTGTATAAATTAAAATGTTTTAAACAATAGACTTGTTATTTAATAGCCACACCTTGTATGTATGTATATATATATATATATATATATATATATNACATTTATAATATATAAATGTGTGTGTCTGTGTTAAATAAATTAAATTTTAACTACATTTTTTACTTCATTAGAATTCTGTTCTCATTACATCCATTCTCAAATATATGCTTTGATATATAGGATGTTAGTTGAGCATTGATGAATGAGGAAAATGGTAGGATTTGATCAATGAGTTTTTAAATAATAACAAATTTGTGAACCAAGTTTTATTTTCACCCATTTGAGAGTGAGCATGTACATCACTAATAATTTTGCATAAAAAAAACAACTTTGGTTTAAAATTTGTTTATATTTAAATACTCATAAACCAAATCTCGACTATCTTCCATGATTCGACCATTAGTAGATTTGAGTTTTAGTTTCTTAGTTATGATGCATTCCATGTAAACGCGAAAAACAAAAAAAAAAAACTGTTATGTTGCATCTTATGCATGCATACAAATCATGCATCATTTCTAACCAGAATACTAAATACTTAAAATTTACATAAAATTTCAGATAGCTGGACTGTAAGGATTTTTAAGTAACTAAATTTAACGATGAAATGTAAAACTTTTAATTTAAACTAAGGAATAATGAGCATAAGTAAATGTTATTATTGTGTTTCCTATAATATATTGTCTACAATTAGAAAAATCTTACATAGTGGCCATTTTATTTTTCATAACACAATTTTTAATACTTGAAAAACATAGTTAACAAAACTGAAGAAATTCATCCTTCAGTCAGTTAAGTAAGGGCATCCTCACTTATGTCCAGCTTTAACTCACTTCAAAATAACCAATTCATCAAGAGGCGGCTGGCTAAATCTGCCCTCCTTTGTTTTCTATTAACTACAAAATATTTTTCTGAAAATCTCATACAAATCTAAATTTAATTATAATACTTTAATTTGTTAAAAAACCAAATCCTCAAAACAAAATTTGCTTAAGTGCATGACGTGACTGATTGGTTGGCGTGACTGGACAGTAGTATGGCCACTACTTCAGTTTTTCATTATTAGGAATTTAAGGTTTCCTAACTTGGAACTTATTGCTAGATTTTCATTTCTGTTAACAAATAAATTCAATACAACATTAAGATGATTATCATTAAATTATTTAATGAAATAGGCCATTAAAACAATCTTGGTGAGTACAAAAATGCTACACCTGAGATAAGTTTTGCATACATATCACAATTAGTTTCACACAACCTGTAACTTGGAGTTTTGATGTAACATAAAAGCCTAACTTATTAAAATAACCTAAATATAAATAAAGTCATAATATACAAATTATGAGCTTTTTAAAGAAAAACTTTTTAAGTTATATTCATTTAACCTAAAATTCATATTACATCACACACATTGAAAAACTTTTAAGTAATGAAATACAGAAATCAAAGGTTTGCTCATTTTCAAAAATTTATTTTTACTATTTCCTCTGTTTCAAAGCTGGTTATAAAAACCAATGGTCCTAAATTAGAGAACCAGGTTGATTGATGAAATTCTAGGTGGCATATCTGTCAAAGATTTATTTTATTTGTATCTGTATCATTTTGTTTATATGGATAAAAAAGAAATTATTGTATCAACCTAAAAGTAGCTCCAGTGACTTTATAGCCCGGTGGGCTAGATAACACAATTTATATTTATGGATATAAAAAAATATGGAAAAATGAGTATCTAGATTAAATAAATAAAAGTACATATGAACATATCAATATAACAAAAACCAACATAACATTAAAAATATCAGCCTCCAGACTACCATGAGACTAAACTAAAAGTTTTTTGTAAAATCAATAAAGAATTTATAAAATGAGCTAAAAAAAGGTAATTTATTTGATAAAACATATGCAAGTTCTATAGTTAAAGATGTTTTGATTAATTATGCCTTACTGTTAGTTCCTAAAACACAAGCATACCTTGAATTTCAATATTTCATATTAACAATAACTTTGGTAACAAGAATACTTCTAAAATATTGAACTACATAAATAATCACAACATTGCATAGGGTTAGTAGAATTTATAATAAATATGAAATTAACTTTTACATTTTTTTCTAATTTTGGCTAGGATTTGACTCACATGAGAGTCAATCAGTTATTATCAGCCCTGATGACACCTTAATAAACTAATCATAGGTCCCTAACAAAAAAAAACCAAACAAAACAATGCTTAGTTAAATTATGGTATTGTTTTATTTATGCCTTGCCTGAAACCTAAGCATGAATAACTTGACATCTGATGGTCAATTATTCTAAACCCATAAGGAAGATTTCTTTTTAAGTAAAAGCCTATTATGTCTAAAAAAAAAAAAAAAAAAAAAAAAAATCATCTATATAAATCTAATTAATGGTGTATACCCCATAGAGTCAAATATTGACATGCTAGTGAAATTCCAAGCACTTAATACAATTGTAAGTTTAAAAAAAAAAAAAAAATAAACCAATTATATTTAATCATTCGAATAATTTATAAAAATTTCAGGAACCATTTATTTCAGTTGTATTTATTTGTTAAAATTGATTCTGTAAGACCTTCGAACATAAACATAGTTATTAGAAGTAACTGATATTACAAATATCTGACTGTAAATTTTTTGTTAAATTTATAATTTAACAAGGAAAGTATCCCCAAATGATTAATTCTATAGGTCCTAATGTGCTTTTACAATTCCCATTACCCTATGTTCAGAGGTTACATGACTGACACACTATCATGAAGCTGTTTTGCTTCCTTAAGCATAAAGAAATATTACCATTTAACATACATAGTTCTGTAGATGTAAATAACAGGACATAAAATGCAATAAAAGAAAGATCATAGTCACATTATTATATAAAATATTATAAACAGCAATAGCTATTAATTCTTATAGAAACTTATTTAATGCTTATGTAGTAAAGAAAAACTTTGTTTTTTTTTTTTTACTTAATTAATTAATTAAAAAAAAAGATAAACTTTACTACATGGTCAAGTCTAGAAGAAATATTTATGGAATTATTCAATTTTGAAAATTTAAAAAAAATCAGTTTAGTATTTTACTGGAAAGAGTAGCTCATTCGGGAACCCATATGATTACAACAATTTAGTAGATATTTAGGCAAAATATTTTTCATCTTTAGAATTTCAATAAGTATGTGAAAACAAAATATTAGTTCAAAGGAGCAAAAGGAGTAGAGCTAAATGAAGAAGATAAATTCCACTGCCTGTGATTGATTTTTTTTTTTAATCAGTGCAAGATAATTTTATTTTTAAAGACAAATATGTCACTGAGTACAAAAAAATTAAAACTCATACATTTCTTGGATGTATTAATTTTATAGGATACATCAACTAGTTGATGAGTTTGTTAGTTTTTACCATATTCTTCATTTTAGTTGTAGGAAGCTCTTAAAGTTTTCCATTTTTTAAATCTGTAAAAGTAGAATAATTACCCTCTCCAAATGGTATTTCATAATGTTTTGAGCCTTGGATCATAGAGGAATTGACAACTGTAAAGTATACAAAAAAATATTTTTGTTGAATTTTTGGCCTTATGAGTATACACAGCTTTTCAATGAATAATAATAACAAAAATAACATCCAGCTTAATTCCCCATAAAATTATCAGTTAAAACATTTAGGGAAATATTCATATAGTCATCCAAAACATATAAGTAACTCTTTAAGAGTCACTTGAAAAAATTTTCAATTTCTTTTGTATCAACTAAATAAACAATTTACAATATTTTTTACACTACTAGTGTAGAGAATTTTGTTTTATTGAGCCAAAACAAGACTAGTCAAACAATTCAATTAGAAAAATATATATATTTAGTTATAATTATAGTAAATCCTTAAAACTACAAAAAAACAATTCCTTTCAGGGCATAGATTAATTATTTTCAACAAAGCAGCCAAAGAAATGCTATTAGCCAAAATAAATACATTTTTTCAATGTTATTTATCAAAAGTCAATTTTCCAATATTATTCATTTATATGGCTATGTATAAATTTAGTCTAAAAACACGAGACACATAAAACTTTTCTATAAGCAAAGGACTGTCCTTACGTTATGACTGTCTTATTATTAAAACAATAAAATGTTTTATCAAGTAAGTTTTTATCCAATAAGTTTGATATATTTTAAAATATAAAACTTATAGATTAAAATATATAAATTACCTTCTAAATGTTTATAAACAAATATAAGTTCTCTAGTATACACATGCATTAATAGCATATTATTAATGCATAGGAAAGGAATCCATCTTATGTACTAATATTTTAAAATGAGAAAAATGAAACAAATTTTGGCTATTTATAACTAGACTAATTTTTCATTGCAAATGACAATTCAATTTCAGCAAATGCAAGTAACAAAGAATATGAAAGCATGTCAGTGCAAATGAATACCTGAACAAAAAATTGAGAATCACAATAAATAGAAAATGCTTAGATATATTGCAAGGTCTAAGGTCAAAGATTTGAAACATTGGGATTCTTGGAAATGACGTAAATTATATTATTTCCTAGAACCCAAATACTTCTATATTAAGAATGAGGTTAAGGTTGGAAAAATAAATAAATAAAATACAAAATTATACAATTTTTCAATCAATAAAAATAATTCTGAGTTAAGCTAAATTGTAAATTTCTCAGGCCCTACTGCTTTTTAAAGTTAAAATAAGTGCATGAATATTGTTAATTATTAATGTTTTGATCATATGGTAAATAGCTTAATTTTTTTTAATTTATGATACCATGAAACTATTATTCCTTGAACTCAAAAATACTTATTGTGGTTTAAACTTCTATGAGTATCACTCAGTAAAATTATACTAAATATAAACTACTTTTGGTTTGCATAAATGAAATTTAAAGAGCAAATTGACTTAATGGTGATAGATAAACTTGATTATGAATATTATAATTTTAACAAAAAAGATATTTTGTATTTTCTTTACAAGATTTTTATTTAAAAAATAAATAAATAAAAAGACTCCTATTCCCCCATATAATATATACAAAGAGAAATGTATAAGTTTTAATTTTTTAATTCTAAGAATAAGAACAGCAAACTTCTACATGTGATAAAAGTAAATGCTATTTCAGGGAGTCTTTAAACTTAATAATTGAATAATAAGAAAGAGTTGAATGCTTGAACTATTGTAAAATATACTATACTCCAAGGGGGGGGGGGAGTGATTAATACTCTCATATATACTAGAACAGTTAAGTATTTCAAAAAGATTTATGGCTATAAGAAAAAAAATTAAGATACGAATAATTTAATTTGAAAGATTTATTCTACCTGAAAAAATACTTCAGGAATTTTAATTTTAAATAATTTAAATAACTTGAAGAATTTATTTAGTAAATAAATTCATAAACAAAATAATTACCATACAAATTTTTTAAAAATTAATTTTTGGATAATGATTAATGTCTAGTCAGTCAAAGTTAAAAATAGTTTAGTTTCAAGGGAAAATACTGTAAAAATTAGAATTAAAGATTAATTTTAGGGTTTTGAAAAGCAATTTTATATAATTTCCTCTATTCAAAGAGTACTTTCAGTGACAAGTGAATTTAGATTAAATCTTACTAGTAAATCACTGAGTAGGTGAAGCTTATGCTAAAAGTCAGAGTCCAGAGACCATTTAAGTTATTTGAAAGATCAAACTGATGAAACAAGATAAGGTGTTACAACTATGATTTTATTTTTCATGTAGATTGGAAGTACCAATAATATGAAACTAAGAAAGAAATGTGGAAAAGATAGCCGCATTTAACTTCTTATTTTTCTTTTAGAAATTTTTTTCTTTTCAAAATTTTAAATGACTTTACTACATTCCATTAGTGGAATGCCAAAATTAGCACTAGAAGTGACACTTGACTAATAAACTTTGCATTTAAGAGCAAAGCGTCACTGCTACATGAATACTACTACTAATCTACATATTTCACAAACTTGACTGTAAGTATTTATGAATGTGATCGCTTATGAGTTGTGCAATTGAATTTATTATGTCAAGAATATATTCAATTAATAATATTACAGTTGTACAGTTTAAGAATATAAATTTACAATCTTAACATAATTGCATATATTGATTACTTTTACAGACCTAATAATGATATATTATTCTGCATTTTATAATTATAATACTCTGTATTATTATAAATATTATAGAATGATTCAATACTTTTTAAATACATATTTAATTAAAATTTAAAATGGTATTGTTTTCAATTTGTTGTTAATAAATAACTTACAAATTTGTATAAGATATTTTGTTAACTTTTATAGATGTCTGAGATCTGAGAATGCACTGTATAAAACTGAAAGTGCTCAGTGAATACGGAGTAATATGTACACATAATGGATATTTTGTAGCCTTATGTAACAACTTTATTACCAGCATATAGGAGGAATGGAATAATTTTCAAATTTCTCAGAGAAATTATTTATTACATTTTTTCTTGTTATTGCAAAATTTATTAGAGTTAATTATAGATTTCTCAATTGAGAGCAATTAACTGCTGTTAAACACCATATGTGCCATTTTCTTTATTCAAACAGATTGAAGCAACAACATTAAAACAGAAAAAGAGGTAGTATATTAGGAAAGAAATTTCTAAAATACTCATGAAAACCAGTGATTAGTGCATTTAAGTTTTTCTAAAATTTAACAGCCCTTCAACAAGAACAATTGACATAAAAGAGAATGCCTTTTTATCAGAGGCAAAATCTTCTTGATGCATGTGCTAGTTCGATGATTGCCACAAATGAATAAATACTTGATTTACAATAGATTCACATTCAAATTTTTGAGTATTTACATTAATAATACATTGCTTTATGTAGGAGGGAGCACAGCAGGCAGGATGGATCAAGACACAAAATAAGTAGATAAAACCTGAATAAACAAAAATGTTTAAATTAAATAAAAAAATTTAATAATTTGTTGTATTTAAATAAATAAATATTATAATGAGACTATTCTTATTTCAGTCTAATATATAAGAAATTTTATTATTTCCAAAAAAATAATTGTCTAAACTATTGTTTTAATTTTAATTAGTAAATTAATTTTTAAAACAAGGTATACTGAAAAGTAATGTATGAGAGTTAGAATGGAATATAAATATTATCAATCTATATCATCTAACATTCATTTTCACCTTTTTAACTAATACTATAAGCTTACCAATTTTTTTGACAGAAATCAGCCTTAATGCTTGATCATTGTCTCAAGAATATAGATGTGCTAAATGATCCAGCAATTTATGGTTTTTTATGCAAAATGCCTTTAGAGAAGATAATATGTACTAAGAAACAGTTAATATAATGAAATGGATGAAATAACATACTTAACCATGCACTAATTTAAGCAGATAGGAATAGAAAGCACTAACAAATCTGGGAATATATGATATAATCAATTAATTGGCCCTGCTAATAAAATAATGATGGCAGTAGATAGTGATTAAGACCTTAAAACAATGTAAAATGAAAAGGATGGAGTTGCTCATGGTTGAAGCCCTAAAAGGAACATATATATATATATATATANCATAATAACCCTTTAGATTATTTACCTGACACAGCTAGTCAAGCGAAGGTATTACTAACAATAGAAGGTATGAAAGTTCTATATTCATTGGTAGTCATAATAACCCTTTAGATTATATATATATATCTGAATTCCTATTGAGGAGACCACTACCCTCATCTGAGATCAGCTGGAAGAAGACTTCAATGACATTACCCGCTTGCATTGATTTAACATATTGCTTTGTTTTGAAGAAATTAAAAAACCAAAATCATGGATTGATCATCATAAATACCTAAAGCGAGCAATTTGTATAAGGAATATTAGAAATAAATTAAGTATGTTCAGGTAAACCCTAACTCCTACTTGTTCAATTTGGCTATATAACTCCAAAAATATTTATTTTATCAATAAACAAATCTGTGTTGATTATCTCTGAATTTAATAGCATGCCTGTCACAGGAAAAAACAAAACAAAACAATAACTTTCTCTTTGCCAGTATATGACACTAAGTAATCTCCACTATCATTATTGTAAACTAGATCAATAACCAACTTAAGCTTTTACAATGAAAGCTTCATGGAGTGCGCGTGCCTGCACACACACACACACACACAATTTATATATATAATGATATATAAATAATTTTTAGTGTGTAGTAGGAAGGATCAGAGAGAAAAAATATATTATAAAAATTGAAAATAAAAATCTGCCATACACAGTGCCCCCAGTCTGTAACTACTTATTTGTGTTGATACTTCAACACAATCAAATTCTATGATAAAAAATCTGACTAGAAAGAATTCAAGAGAACAGTAAAATTTGTGCACAAAGAGATTGGCCAATATATAAAAATATACTTACAAATAGAGGGTTTCCTCAGGAGCGTGGATGTAAATTAATCACAAGGACAGTGATATTGTCTAGTGAGCCCCGATGGTAGGACTGCAATGTGATTGACTTGGCACCAAAGTGAGGTTCATCCAGTCGAGATCTACAAAAGATAATCTTTCATAATAATTTTATTTTATAATTAATCATAATAAATATAATTCATTGTTATATTTCTTATATAAAATAAGGGCTTGAACTGGGGACTGGAGAAATGAATCTGAATATGATTTAATTCCCATTTATTTTACTTTTTCAAAATATGTTTATTTTAACAGAACTTTGCTACTTATTTACCGGAGAATACATAACTTAAAAGAAATTTTCAATGCTATAAATTTGAAACAATCTCTATTTTCTTTGGGAATATTTATGCAATATTTTATTTCCTCATATTTCTATTAATTTATTAAAATAATGATTTTTCAAAATATTTAAGATGAAAGACTCTGTCTTTGATTAAGTACCTTAATGAGTTTGGCTTGTAAGGTTTGTCTATGAGAAAGATTTTGCCTGTTCTGAGTATCTAATAAAATAGGGCGTTTATGTACACGATACCAGATTTTTATCAAAATAGGAGTGAAGGAATTGTTTGATATGAAGTTAAGGGCTTCATATGTCTTTGCATGATATCGATATTGAATCTGAAGGAGGCATAGAATAATTATTTAAAATTTTGAGACAATGGAAAGAGTAATAAATGAATGCAGGAATAATCTTGGATTTTCCTAGTAAGTTGTAAGGTTTGGTTTTCAGAGAGTAATATAATCCTTAAACACTATAATACTGCTCAAATGGAGAGTTTTTGACCGTTGAGATTATTAGAGGAGAATTTTTTGGATTTGGTCAAAATTGAGAATCAAGGTAAATTGCCATACCATCCTAATCCCCTAGTACAGACTCAATCCTCCGACTCCAATCCCTACAACCCTCCCTGTCAATTCAAACAAAGATGTCCTCATGACCTTCGGAGAACATAGTTTGTATTTAATTTTAGAGTGGTGTTATTGGTCTTGTTCTTCTCCTCTTGCGATTGTCATTTTGTTATTTTTTAATTCATTGTTATCAAATTACAAAATGTTTTTATGTTAACAGAAATGTAATAAGTAAATAAAAGTTGAAAAAAAACAACAAAAAAAAACTAAGCAAGACGCAATTGGCATTATTGGCAAAAGTTAATTAATTTTAATGCAGACCAGGGGATCTTTTCCTTGAACTGTAACCTTTGTTCAGAAAATATCTGTTGTTTAACTTAAATAGCATAAATAGAAGAGAATAATACCTGATGAAGGAGCTGGCTTCCTCATTTGTGAAAGTGTCCCAGAGGCCATCTGTGGCAAGGACAAGGAAATCAGGTCGGTGGTCTGAGAGGTCAAACGTGAGGATGTCTGGGTCAGGGATCACCAGCCTCCGTTCCTTCAGTGGGTAGTCTCCAAGAGCTCGGGAGGTAGCAAGGATACCTGCCACTCGCCAAACACCATTGAAGCTTACAGAACCACCTGCTTCTTCAATACGCTTTTTTTCTCGAGTCTATATACAAAAAGAAAGGATTAAATTAATAGGCTATTTTGACAATTCCAGATATTATAAAAATATGTTTTAGTGCCTCTAGAAAGAAATACTGTTGTGAGTGGGCAGGACAACTTCAGCTCCAATACAATCCACAAAATTGGAATATATAGCTGTTCTAGAATAATTTTAAAATAACTCTCATACCTTATATTCTCCGTCTTCATTGGTTTCTGTACACCATCTCCCGTTGGCGAGCGCTTTCGGACATTGTCCATCTTCTGGCCGAATACATACGTTCACTGTCACGGTCCGTATTCAACTCAACCGTGACAGTGAACGTATGTATTCGGCCAGAAGATGGACAATGTCCGAAAGCGCTCGCCAACGGGAGATGGTGTACAGAAACCAATGAAGACGGAGAATATAAGGTATGAGAGTTCTATATTCATTGGTGGTAGAAATAATAATAACCCTTTAAATTTTAAAATACTTTGAACAATCCAATGCTATTATTTAAAAAAAAAAAAAAAATCCAGGCTCAAATGCACTCATTGACGCACGATGCAAAACTAAGTATGAAAAATTCCTTTAAACTTTCATACTTGGTCAAGCCATATTGTTATTTAAGTTTTATCTGTGCCCAATTAATTATTAGTATGTAATTAAGTCAAGTTAAATGAAAATGTATTTAAAAGTTTATTTGATTCATAAATAACATATTTCCATTAATTGAAAAAAAAATTGTACTCCAAAAGTGGCTAAAATGTTCTTGATGAAATTGGGAATATTGTATGTCATTCTAAAAGTGCTAATTAGTTTTAAAATAAAGTGTGAAATGTGGTTCTTTACAGATTTTTTAATTTAGATTTGTAAAATTGGTTTCAATTTTGATTTTTTATGTAACATGAGGTATCTGAAGTAGTTCATATTATAAATTTGGTTATAAAGAGCAGGGTTCAAACAAAGGATAAAAATAGCCATGAATAGCTTTTTCACATTAAAAAAATACGTAAAATAAATAATTATTTTTCTCCTTACAGCTATAGGTAGAAAACAAAGGGAAACTAATTTATGCCGATTTGGAATAATTTAATTCCTTCCTCAGGGCCTGGATAACTTATAAAAAGTTAAAAACAATTGATAACTAGTAAATTCATTAAAACTGGAATTAAATCATGTTGTCAGCATTATCCTTTTTAATATGCTTTATGCTTACTCTCTCAGAAGCTGGCAGTATACTCATATCCTAATTGTGTCTTAACTAAGGTTGACAACTGAATTAGGGAGTAAAGACTTTTTTTTTTGTTATACATATTTTCATTCTATAAAAACTCAAAGAGTTAATTTTTTTTCTCCTGTGAATGTGAAAACCACAGAATGGAGTATATTGTTAAAGAACACAGTCATCGACAAAGCTTTCTTTTGTACTTGGCAGTAGATTTAAAATTATTTCGAATGAATAAACTGTTGTGAAAAAATTCTCATATTTTAATTTGATTATAATAATTTGAAACTTGAATATTAAGCTTGAACTCAATAGATAAAACTTTGAGATTCTTTATGACCTAGGACAAATCAGTACATTACAGTAGAAAAATATCTAACATAGAAGTTTCAAGAACAATTTTTATATTTACCTGCTGAGGCTTATGATCAAATGACAAGGGGATTGTTTTTCCTTTGCTGTCACACATCACTCCTCTTGAATCTCCAACATTGGCTACAATTAATTTTGAACCCTCCATTATTGCGATCAGAGCAGTAGTACCTAGAAAATATTAGATTTTCAACAAAAGAAATTGCTATAAGATTCAAATTGATGAAATTTAAGTGGGGTAAAAGATTTTCAACTGTTATCTGAAGTTTATAGCATAAATTTAAATTTTTGATAATTTAATCAATAGATAAGAAAAAAAAAAAACAATCCAATGCATTTCCAAAATCATTTTGAAGATAACCATGAGATGATTAGTTGTGGTAATTTGGAAGATTGTAATTGATCTACTTTACTGAATAATAGGGATTTACTCAGTTTAGTAGAAGTAAAAGACTAACTTTGCCACCACTTTTTATTGTTTGTTAGAACTACTTTTGCTAGAACTTTTTTCTTTTTCCTCTATACATATTCTTTATGCTTAAAATAATATACTTGGTTAATTGTTGCAAATTAAAATCTGAAAATGAATGAGGATTTGCAGCAAACATAGAGAACATGAATTCTTAAAGGGTTAGAACATTCACAATCAAAACAAATATGTACTTTAAAAAGTTGTACAGGATGAAAGAAGCTGATCATACATTTTGCAGTCAATTAGGGGAGAGGGGCGTATCACTTGGGAAATTTTTAAATTAAGATAATTTCTGGACAATATAATAATTAAATATTTATACTTAAAATCTTAANTTTTTTAATAGAAATTTATATTATATTATTTTGAATTACTAACTGGCTGTTTTTATCTTAATTGGAATATCTTCTGGAATTAATATTTAAGGATATAAAGTTTTAAATTAAAATTATAGAATTTAATACTCTTCATTGACTGAAATATATACACATCATTACTAATGATAGAAAGTAAAATATTTAATAAACTATGAATTAAGTTACCATTTGTTCTAAATGATATAATTAACTAATTAATTTTTAACTTTATTACAATAATTTTAATAATATATGTCAGTTTTAATATGTTCCTAGGGCTTGAAAATGACAGTTAGCCAATACACAGCCAAATACATTATATTAGTTAGATTAATCCAAACCCTCATTATGAATTTCAATATTTATATATTAAATTTGGTTTTCAGGCAAATTTATTAAAAACATTTAGGTCTTTAAATTACAATAAATGTTTAGATCTAGGCTTCTGCCTGATTTTTTTAAAGGTTTAAGTTAGTGCTTCCCATATATTTTTTTTTAAAGAATGAAATCCAACCTGGCTTAAAGGTCAAGAAAGGCAAAGTAAGTATTTTTCTCACCATTCCTTGGCTATTGCAATATGTACCATGAATAAAGGATGAATATGGAAGTAAATTTGCTGACCATCAAGTTTTATTAAGAGAGGACTGTCAGGAATTCGGTTTTGGTAGTTGAAGAATTAAAAACTTTTTGTGTTACTAATTAGTTTTTAATTCTTTAACTACCAAGACCGAATTCCTGACAATCCTCTCTTCATCAAGAATAAATATTTGATAGATGATTTGACATAAATGATGAGCCAATTTGCTTATTTCTAAATAGTGGCTAAACCAGATTTATCAGTCTACTCTCAAGGCTAGATGTATACAGTATACATATTTCACTGGGGATAGGAATATGAGGGTGCAATTGGAACATTCAGCCTGACTGCCATTCATGGGAATGATAATTAATTACATGATATTCCCATTCAGTAGGAATTCTGTCTTGATCCTGGCTTTTTCTTTTTGACAAGTATTTGGAGAGATGTTACTAGATACTCTAAGATGATTTTAGTTGGGGTTCGGTCAAGGTAGATCCAAAAAACACAAATTTAAAATATATATTTTTTAATAAAGGATTATCTGCCAACGTTTCGGCTTACATTGTAAGCCATCTTCAGGGCTATCATGAAGATGAGAGAGGACGTCCTGTCCATAAGTTCACATTTTCATGACTAGACTAGGACTAGTCTTCCTTTTGTTACTAGATACTACGCTACTTCACTAAATCTTATCACACCATCCTTAAATTCTTATATTTATTTAGGGTGCTTTATCCAAATATGCTGCTTAAAAAGCTGGATCAACTACCATTAGCTTTATTTTATGGGGGTTTTATAGCATATAACAAAAAGCAATTACTATGGGCGATAAAAAGACACTAAAGAAGGACTAAGGTTTGGATTTCATATTAAAGAAAAATCATTCAAAAATATTTTCTTTCATGGCCAGTGAAATTGATTAAAAAAAATTATTTATAGTCCAAAAAGCAATACTATTCTAATTTTAATACTAACTCACTAAGTTAACAAAGGGACATATAATAAAGCAATTTATTGCATCCAATACTGAGATTTAATGACTAATTAACTGGAAGGAACTTAAAAGATTCAGAAAATAAAAATTGCGCGAATAAAAAAAAAAAAAAAATAAAACAGAACAAATTTAAAAGAATTATATTTATGAAGANAAAAAAAAAAATAAAATACACAAAAAAAAAAAAAAAATTCCAACTGAGAATGGTAAGCTTAGAAATTTAAAATGTAGCTCTCTTAACATATTTTCTTGGAATTTTTTTTTTTTTAAATTACCTGCAACATCAAAGTTTTTCTTAGCAGCATCAACTAGGAGTCTATCAACTGCTAGAACTTCATCAGTAAGAAGGCGGCCATAATTGATGGTGTTACCTTCAAGGTAAGTGGATAACTCAGGGGTGGGGAAAGGGGAACTAGGTGTTTTAGAAGGCTTCACCTCTCTTGTGATAGCTCGTGGGATAGAATCTAACTTCCTTTCAAGTTCTGAGAGGGGTCCACCAGCCCTCTTGAGCGCTTCTTCTGCATCAGTGCTCCCCTTCTTCACACTCGGCTTGCGGTCAAGGATTATCATTGTCTTGCGGATTGTAGGTTTGGGGGAAGGGGGAGGCTTTCCAAGCATTGGCTTTTCAATACCACCTTTGGCTATCAATTTCTTTAGCTCAATTATTTTTCTGTTTAAATTACTGATCAGGTGTTCCCGAGCGTAGTTAGCAGCAAACTGAAATATCAAATTATTCATAGCAGCAAATTTCAGTTTTACAGAAGAAATAAATTATAGTGTTTGTAAGCTTTGAGTAAATTTACTTAAATTTAAGAATATTGTGAGGAATTTATATATTTAAATTCCTCACAATGACTCTTTTGAATACAGATTGTGAGGCATATAAATACACAAAAAATCAGAATACATCCAGTTATATTTTTGTCAAGTATTAAAAATGTAAATTGCATCAAAAATAACAATAGCAATTATTAAAATAAACAATATTACTTTAAGCAAATGTATTCAACATGAAATATTTTTTACATAAATAATTTTAAAAATTAAGTGTTTGAATACATAAATTAGATGACCATTTACACATTATTTCTAAGCAAGTAAATAGAGTTGACTAAAAATGAACTTCACATAATATACAGGTAACTCTCGAGGGCACAAATGATTTTTGATTTAATGAGAGCCATTAAAAGATTCCAATTTCAATTTTTTTTTTTGTGGCTTAACAATTGGAACATCGAGAAATTATTATTAAGATTAGACATGTATTTCACCATTTAGCAATAACAGAATGGTCCATCAGGGTAAAGTAACCGAATTTCCCATATTTCATTAAATATGGATGGAGATACAAGAGTCCAATGGCTGGACATAGACTTAAGATGTAGCATTAGTCTCCTGAGACAAAATTACCAGGTTTAGTTTTCAGATTGTATAGCTAGCTTCATACTTTCTGTGCTTCTGTTTGTAATAGCTCAGAGGTTATAGGTGAGCACCTAAGAACACTCAGCCCTAATGGGATATTGCTCTTCACTGAATTAGGGGGAAATCAGAAACGACAGAACAGTGTTGACCACTCCACTCTAGTACCCCAGAGGTTGTGGATGAACACATTTGTCTGGACTTTTTTTATTTCTTTTTAATAAATGAACAGATAAAAAAATAAATGACTAACTAATATATTACTAACTATTGTCATACAAATTAATATTTAAAAATAATAATGAGCACATGTTAACGTTACCTTATAAAAACTAGAGGAGGGCCAAGAAAATTTGATTCTCCCTTCTAAACAACACTAATTTAATTACTCACTTAATGTTATTATTATACATTTAAAAAAAATGTGATGACCATTTATATTTAAAAAAATTAAAGCTAAATAATCTGGGAAAGAAAAGAAAAATTTCATTATAATTAGTTAATAATGAGTCAGGGAGGGGATTCCCCCCCACCCCTGGAGGATGACCTCAGGAACTTCCTCACACAACCACATCCCCTGGCTGTTGTACAGAATGTTGCCACACTTTCCTAGTACAATACTAGAGCTAACTCTTTTGAAATTATTTACATCAGGCATAATTTCTAATTTCTAACTTCTGAAACAACAGAAGTCGTATAATGGTAACAAAGTAAGTCTTAATTTCCTCACAGGAAATCTGCAACAACAGGAGAAAAAACAATCAACTTGATTGGTCCATTAAAAATATTAGTACTTTTCTCCTAAAATGAAAAAAAAAAAAAATAAATAAATAAAATAAAATAAAGACTATAGGGAAAAAGACTTTCTTTTGAAAGAAAATTTAATTAATAAAATCATCATCAATTTGAAAAACAAATTAGAGGAAAAAAAACCAGATAAAAACTCATTCATAGTTGAAAAGCAGGAATTAATTAAAAAAAAGAATAATGAAAATGGTATATAAATAAGATGCATAAGATTGAATAATTCATTTCTATTTGTTGAATCAAGTGGTATTTTACTAGCTTATAGAGCTAATCAGGATGTGGTGAGTTAATTCTTTTAAATCTTAATATACTAATAAGCAATTCTAATGATTATTTTAGTTTTAGCAATCTTATCAATAACAAATATTTGCTTTATTAAATTATTATTTAAAAAATTCTTGAATTTTTTGCTAATTTAAGGCCGTAGCATTTAGGTAAGTAATCTGAATTAAGTATATTCCATTTTTAATTATTTTAATTACGAGCTGGAAATTTTAATTTACAGTTTCAAATTGTTGTTTCTGCTTAATCATATAGTGCNTATATATGCATATGTTGAATAAATCAACTCAAACACGCCGTTAAGAAAAGTATGGGAAAAAATTCATATCATATCAGGTTCCAAACACATTGATACTCCTGTCCTAAAACATCAAAACCACATCATATCTGATCCTCTACATCTCAACGAAATATTTGTTGAGTTTTTTTCTGAGATCTCAAGCTACCTCGTTGATCCAATTGAAGAAGCAAATATTCTGCCTTTTATTTATATAGATTCTAGACTTCTGTTCTAAATACATTGATAGTGTTTCGTTTTTTTCTAGTTACTTTATGCTTATTTGTTGTGATTTAAATAAACAGTAAATTTAAAGTTTTTTTAATAGTTTTTATCTGAAGATAAATGGCAAATATTGTTTTAAATATTAATATGCTAATTTTGTCTATTTGATTTGCTGTTATGTTAGTGTAGAACATATTCAGATAAATGAACTAATTATTAGATTAAAATGCAAGTGTTGATGGTGAAAATATATTCTGTATGTGAAAGTTACAAGTTTACCTCATGAGAGAATTTTATTAGGTCCTGAATATTAGACTCTTACAGTACTGTGACTTTTCTAAAATATGACTCAACTTTTGAAGGAGACACTAAATAATGAGGCTTTACTACTTACAAAGTGACTACCGTTAATAAAGTGACAATGCCAAAATGAAAATATTGTGACATTTCATTCTTTATAGATGTCCACTGTTCCTGATTGTTTCAGTTTTAATCACTTAAAACATTATGCTATTTGAATTTCATTATTAAACACAAAACAAAAATTAATTTTTTTATTTTTATTTTTGTAATAAAGCAGACATGTCTTTGTATATTTTATAAAACGTAACTGCCTATGAAGGTTATACTCAGATCATTTCTGGACTTAGGAAGATATGATCCATCTAATAAGAAAAGATCCAAATTATAAAACATATTTTTTATACGGATTATTCATGAGCTCTTGCATTCATGTAATTAAGTAAGTTGGGGAGATCAGTCAGGGTTTCGGCCAGGATTAGAAAAATAAAATACTCTAAAACTGCTGGGTAATTATTTTATTATTGCCGATGTTTCAACTTAACTTGCAAGTCATCATTAGGGTGATAGTGATGTCTGGAGAATCTCCATGGGAGGTTTATGGTCTGTACTCTGACCATAAACCAACTAACCTCCAACCATGATAACTAAGTAATGTACAATGGTACAGTTATATGTTGTTTAATTAAGAGACCAAAAGTCATAAAAAAGTGAAATTTTATAATTAAATGCCCAAGATTTTACAGTAAAGTATTTCACTTCAATCAATCCTGGCTTGTTTAGCTGAAGATAAACTAGGTTACTCTGGATATGTTAGGATTTGCTTAAATCAAATAATATATAGAGTTCAAGCAGACCTCTCTAAAGTGTGTTTATTATTTGACACATAAATAATTTCTAAATTAATAATAATAACATGTCTTTGCGGTACATTTATTCAAAATATTGAAATTTTTCTTTAGAATGCGAAATTGTAAAGTCCAGGTTGTTTATAAGTCTTTCTATTCCTTTCTCCATAGTAAATTTAATATTTGGTTACACTAATTTAAATAATCAAAAAATAGATTTGTAACCATCATCCCCCCCCAGAAAATGCAAAAAATATCATCAACGTATCTTTTCCATGGGATAACATTTTTAAGATAAGGATTTACCTTTTGTTTTATGTACATACAACATCTCAAACCAATCCATGTATACATCAGCAGCTAAGGGGCTCATATTTCTTCCCATAGCAATTCCCTAGTTTTGTGAGTAAATGTTTTATTAAATTTAAAATAATTTTGATTGAATAAAACGTTGAAACTTTCCATAAATTCTTCTGTTATTAAAGGATTGACTTTTTTCTTTCTTAGTATTGTTTTAAATAATGGTAAAACTTCAGAAGGAGGAATAGATGGAAACAAATTAATTATATCAAATGATACTAACTTGTATTCTGGCTTCATTTTAATTGAATTAAGTGTTTCAATGAGGAAAATACTATTTGGTATAGTAAAAAGTGGCTTGTATTCCATAATTTTTAAAAATTCGGAAATTAATTTTTTAGATAATTTTTAATTGCAGGCTACTATATTGTCTGAAAGGCATACCACTCTTTTGTAGCTTGTGTAGAAAATACAATCTGGGTAACAAAGGATGAATTTCTATCAATTTTTATTATTTAAAAAATTCTTGAATTTTTTGCTAATTTAAGGCCGTAGCATTTAGGTAAGTAATCTGAATTAAGTATATTCCATTTTTAATTATTTTAATTACGAGCTGGAAATTTTAATTTACAGTTTCAAATTGTTGTTTCTGCTTAATCATATAGTGCTTATTAAATATTTTAGTAGGAAAAAAATTATATTTTTGACAATTTTAAGTGAAAGGGAACAGAATAAAAAATCTAACTGTTTCAGTTAATTTAATTACATCAGACATGTCTCGGTGGCATAAATGGAAAATGCACCAGCCCGGATAGCTGGAGATCCAGGTTCGAGTCCTGGCTGGGACAGTTAAGATTTTTTATTCTGTTCCCTTGCACTAAAAATTGTTAAAGTTTACTTGGGATTAAATACCACAAAAAAATATTTATCTAATATGCATCATGTTCTCAATCCAACACATAATTTGCATAAATGGCACATAAGTAACTTCATTTAAATGTCTGTGACATTATCGAAAAACCCATACTAAATGGTGCTTTATTGCATCTGAATGTAAGATAATCATGTAGTTCTCATCTTTTAACTGATATATCCTAAAGAAAGAATCGTTCCATTTATTGAAATCATGCTAAAATTATTTTAGGTTCAAATTTATATATATATATATATATATATATTTAGCTTCTTCTTCGTTGGATCGGTGAAGGATATAAAAAAAAAAATGAATAGTATATATTTTCACGTAGGCTTCGACGGTCGTCAGAAGTATTTACCGTTTCTTCTTCCGGGTTGGACCGTGTCAAATTGGTGTTATTTGCCGAGCTTTCGCACATCATGTGATGGCNTATTTTCTATATTTTATTAATAATCCCAAAAAACACCTTTCCCATCACCTAATCCAATATTTCTAAATTTCAAAGAACCCATTTTTTTCTTATACAAAGAAACTTTAAGTAAAATGTACTTGAAAACTAACATTTAATTTAAAATTTTAATACGTAGAAGTATAATTATGAGATAGAAATTTGATCTAATAATTTAATGATTGCAAAAAACTGAAATAAGTAAATTGTATTTTACAAATCAGATTTTTTTTGTAGCTATCCATATAAGCTGAGCTTCTCTAAAACAAAAACAGTAGCTCTTCATTTCTACAGGCTTAAAGTAGACACAATTTAACCCAATTTCTTTTGGACAGTACACCAATCCCATAGGGCATGTGGTGGATTCGGCACTGAGCTAAGAGGAAGCAACACTTTGACCTCATAATAAGAAAGAGTGAAGAAGGCCTAAAAGTCATGTTTTCCTATAAGTGGAAGCAGGCACAGATATATCACTGCGTAGTTTGTTCAAAACTCGATTATGGAAGTGCTCTCGTGTGGCTATGGCTATGGCTCAGCCCAAAAATCCTGGCTGAAGAAGATAAAACACATATACAATTGTGGACTCAGGACACCATTAGGGGCATTAAGAACTACCAACTTAAAAGTCAAAATACTTAGAATGGAGTCACCTTCCCCCATAAGAAAGGAGAGAAGAGATGCTATTGTCTTATCTAACTTCCATTTTCACAAAACCAAACTATTTATTTTATAGAAAGCTAAACAATGTAATGCAACACCAAGTTTATCATCTCCCCACCAGAACTAACCCTCTGGGAATAAAAACCAATGAACTCAGATAAGAACAATGAGATCGTTGAAGACAACATTACAAACAGGGTTAGAAACTTTATAGTTTATACTATTTATAAATATACTATTTATATAGTATACCATATACTTTTTTTTCTGTAATTAACCATGGATTTCAGTGATTTTTCTAAACAACTTGTTAGTGCAATGGGTCACTTACTAATTGGGTCTTGTGAGTCTTTTCCTGGTTTCAATAAAGGGATTATTGTTGCAGATTTCCAGAATTCAGGACAAATGGCAAAATAAGCATCCCATAAAGAAGTGGAATTGTAACTTATTTGTCACCCAGATGATAAGAAGAAAATATTAAATGGTTTAATATGGAAAAAAATGGCAAGGAAAATGCACAATAGCTCTGCTCATGAGAGGTTAACTCAGAACACTGAGATTTAGAGCAGAAAGGAACTTAACATAGAGGCAGTAATAATGCCAAGACTCCGAATGGGACATAGAAGGATGACCACATAGTCACTACTTCATGAGGCAAAGAAGGGCTTCTTATCATCATAGTGGAGATCAAACGGTCGATCACATTCACCTTGAGTGGCAAAAAATGTTTCTGCGCGAAGATATTGCAAGACACTCTATCTCTGGTCCATAAAATATTGAACTACATCTTGCCAATTCTACCAAAATTAAATCTAGAGATGAGCCTAGAGGCTGTAATACCAGTTTCAATCTGAGGTAATTAATATAAGCTTACAGTTTTTTGTTTTGCTTTTAAATTAGATTTAGCAAAAAATATTGTTGTGACTTTAAAGAATAACTTTTTTATTGATTGTGTTATTTAGTTTCGCCTTGTTTTGTTTTTGTTGCTTGTTTTATTTTATGAGCAAGTTTACATTCATAAATAATATAGATGAACTCTTTTTATGAACTGTCTTACACATGACTTTCTCCAAGTCTCATACAAGCTTTTACGCATCAATGAACTAAATAGTCAATAGATCAGTTTAAAAAAAAAAAAAAATAAATAAAAGGTATTATTGATAATCCGAAATAAGGGGCTGGTTAGAAAGCTTATAAAAATTACTCTCATCAATTCTGTAAACCTTCGTTTTTGGTTTCAGGCTTCCTCTAGTCCTCAAAATGTTTTAATTGCTCCAGTAGTGGAATTTTTTAAAAAGCAGATCACTATGGAAAAACTATGGCTATTGATTTTATGGGTTAAAACACTACCTTTGCAGTGTTGTAATAACCAACTCTTCAGTTTTGAATGACAGCAAGGAATAATACTGGTCTAAGGATGAGCAGGCATGTGATTATATCGATAAAATAGTATAGCCAAAAATACAGAAAACTTTTAACTTTGCTTCTTGAAAGTTGATTTGGTGGGGTGAACCAAGAGATTACTGCTTAATGTCTTTCAAGAAGAAAGGTAATTGTTAAGAGTCTAACAGAACAATTTACCATTAAGTTTTTTTATAGGACAGTCGATAAAAAATGTAATACTCACTTCTCCTCCATGGCCATCAAAAACAGCAAAGATGGAAACCCCAGTTCCATTAATATCCTCATTGACAACAAAGCGATCTTCCATCTTCGGTCTTCTTCCCTGGATGGCATAAACAGCAACATTATCCTCCTTCAGCTCCCAGGAAACGGTTCCAGGGTCAGCGAATAGTTGGCCTCTTTGGAGCCTGGATTGAGACGACCGGCCTAGAGAGAGGCGAAGCTTCCCAAGGAGACTTCTGCTCCAGACCTCAAGGGCCGGAATATATATTATCACTACAAGTAGGAGGCTGCCGATGAGCAGGACCTCCGGCTTCGGAAGGTAGAGCCTCAGCATTCGCCAGGCCTGACCAAAGTGGGAAGGGTTCAAAGGCAGCCCGACGAGAAACTTGGATATAAGCTTCATGTGGGAGATATAGGTCTGATAGAAAATGCGATCTTCCAACTCATCTTCCATACCTGGGCAGTTTTATGACATCTCACTACGCAGATAAATGATAACAGTTCCTCAATTGAAGGATTAAATTAACCTGGCCTCAGTAACTTACCATAATAGATCTCAGGTAACCAATGTAGCTACTTACATAGTTGTGATACAATTCTATAATCTCTTAAAAATAATGAATTAAAAAAAAAATTTTCTTAATGGACTTCAGAAAGTTTTTAAGATAACAAAATATTTCAATCACTTAACGAACTGCACAACTTATCAGGAAGGCTACAGATAACAGCTGATTTCGGCAATATGGATGCTGTCGGGACCGACTGCAATGTAAACAGTCTAGGTTATTTTGTGTATGGGTGTCGGTGTTTGTTGTTGTGATAAAAATGAGTGAAAGAAAGTTTACTCGGAGTCTGGTGAAGCCCGGAACAGCGGCTCAACTTAGGGAAACAGTGACCCAGGTCGTCCGAGAAAGTACTGTTCAGGTATGAAGGAAAACATCCACCCTGTTCACCTTTAATGAGGATATATTAATCATTGTTTTGATCTAATTTGCCAATTTGCGGATAGCTATGTTTTAAAAATTATAAAATAACTTTACTTACTTTATTTCCTTTGAATTACAGTCCCTGTATTTGTTATAATTTTACATAACGTATTTAAATGTTTACAATTACAGAATCGAACCCATCACGTAGAACCTTTGGATTTTGAAACATATATTTTAAAGAATAAAACAATTCTTCAAAATGATCCTCAGCGGGAGCTTCTCTTGTATCCTTCTGATGATATTTCTGTGAGTTAATCAGTTTTTGTCATTCCCTATTATTGTTACTGAATGTTTCTCTCTCTTATATCTGGTACATCCTTTCCTTGTTTGATTTTCAGCAAGTTGTCCTGCCAAGGAAATTTAGGACTTTGTCACCCAACATACCCAGTGTCAATGACTTTAGTGACAGCTTTCTTTTCACCAAAGAATGCCTCAAAAACTATACTTCTAATTGGAATTTAATTTACTACAAATATAGTGCATATTCAGGAAGTTACTTAGAGTTACCCAAGCAAGTATTAGTTTCTCTTAATTTAGAATTAGTTTTGTCATTTTAGTTTTTATTACACACATTTATTTTGTCCTTCCTTACTTTACCATTTAGTCCAAATCAGGTCAAACTAACTTATCTTTTAGTTTTTTAAACTATGTTTATTGTTTACATGGAGTCAAAATCATTGACATACAATTATTAGATGATTTTTGTTGGGGTTCGGTCAAGGTAGATCCAAAAACAAAAAAATACAAATTTAACAAAAGTGTATTTTTTAAAAAGATTATCTGCCAAGGTTTCGGCTTACATTGTAAGCCATCTTCAGGGCTGCCTATCATGAAGACGAGAGAGGACGTCCTGTCCCTAAGTTCACATTTCCATGACTGAGAAATTTCATCAGTCAAAGGGAGCTACGTACCACCTGAAAGATAACTCATGTCTGAAAGTCTGAAAAATGTAATAAATGGTATTCAGTTAGGGAAAACTATAAGGGAACAGTGTGTTTGGTAGGGGGGGGGGGGAGGTTAGTGGGATTAATTGAAAGGGAAGAGATACTTTTTAAGGGAAGGGTTTCAAGTTCTTAGTTGACTTGCGATGTATGAACTTCATATTTGAGATTAGTTTAGAATAATAACTTTTATAGAAAAGAAATTGATGTTATTTGTTTGTTATTTTGTCAGAAGTATACCTTCTTAATCTGAAATCTATAATACTTTTTATGCGCATACTATTTTAAATGTTGTACATACTTTTCATGAATGTGTTCATTGCTAAGTAGTTTTTTAATTTCCCTTACAAAAAATAAAATAAAAATAACTATTTATGTTTGTAGCAGATATAACTAGTAATAATTTCTTTAAATTTCTACAAAATCTATATAATTGAATGAAAAGAAAAAATAAATTGCAAATTCATGCTTTTACTCATCAAATTATTTCATAGTAGTAGATTGAATACATTTTACCACATTTTTGAATAATATTTGAATAAACAAATAACCAAATCCAGCATTCAAGTTTCTTTCTATAGTACTTTTTTTTTTTTTTTTTTTTTTTTTTTTTAATATTGCTGATTGAAATTGGTCAAATTTTTACACATCTCAAGTATGAGACAAGATATTTTTAGATAATGGAGGAGTAAAATATGATTATGTATTAGAGAAATAAAGTGTGAGAATGGTCGGGGTTTCGGCCAGGAAGAAAAAAATATATACACCACAATTTGGAGTAATATTTTTATTTGTGCCAACGTTTCGGCTTAACTAGTAAGCCATCATCAGGGCTAAGGTGTTGGGTGGAGATCTCTCCACCCAACACCATTGCCCTGATGATGGCTTACTAGTTAAGCCGAAACGTTGGCACAAATAAAAATATTACTCCAAATTGTGGTGTATATATTTTTTTCTTCCTGGCCGAAACCCCGACCATTCTCACACGATATTCGAGACGGCCAACTAATCATCAACCATGTCAACTCTAGAGAAATAAATAAAATATTTTTTTATTTGTATCGTACAGGGAGCTAGAAAGAAAACACTACCTCCCAGGCTGAGGTAGAGAGTTTTTTTTTCCAGCTCCCTGTAACATTGAAATTAATAATGAAATATGGGATTACATTACCACAATTATCATCATGATTTAAAATATGTTTTGGTTTGCAGGACCAAATGTACTTTTAGTAGTAGATCAAGTTTTTTTTTTCCTACATATTTCTTGCTTCATGGGGTTTTATTAATTTATAAGGAAGTTTTAATTTTTTTCTGAAATAGGAATTTATAATTAGTTATAAATATAATGCTAATATTCAGTAAAAAAAGAAAAAAAAAAAGTAGTTCTTTATATTTGGCCTCTAATTTGGAAATTTTGGTTTCCAGCTTTATAATATTTCAGTTGCCAGAAGTATAATGGCACCTTTTTTTTTTATTTTTTATAGAACTCAATGATTTCAAAATATCTTTTTTAGATAAACCTGAAGTTTTGAAGCCAACACATTTCAAATTTTGTTGTTGTTTTGTGTGTTTGTTTTTTATCTGTTAAGTAGAGAAGCTGAAAAGGATATAATAAGTAAATAAATAATAAATTATAGAGATGTATTTTTGGTCCCTTGCTACTATAAGGAGGGAAATTAAAGGGAGATTTAAAAAATGTCTTCTATAAATCTAAAGATAAGAAAAAGGATGTGATTACTATTCAGTACTATATATATTGCCTAAAACCAATCATTAGATATTTGGAAGTTTGATAACCTCACTAAATATCTTTCCTTATCGGATAGAGGAAAAATAAAAAAAATGACCTAGTTAAAATTCCTTAGTCAAAGAAATTTTTTGAATTGCCTGGCAAATAAATAAATATAAATGTGTGTGTGAGCGCATGTGTCTATTCATAATTAAGTGGCTTAATATGGCTTAAAATATATTATATTATCATATCACTTTTCAATTAATAGAAAATTATAAATACATTCCTCTAAATAAATATAAAAATCATTTTATGTATTCTCATATCACTTTAATATGAAAGGACTGGTTAAAAACTATCTTGTGGAATTGTCTTACAAGCCAGCTTTGCACATACATGCTCTTAATATTTCTTTTGATCTTGCCTGCAATTTTCTTTATGTTATTGGCTAACTGCTTACTAGGAATTGAAACACTTTTGTGCAGTAATGGTGGGGTACCTGCTTGCATTTGTAGGTGTCTCTGCATGCATTGGCTTATGTGTGCCTATACTGAATTAAGTAATTAATTTAAAGTTAATAAAATATAATGGTAATGTTTACATATTTTGTTCACGTAGGCTTCGACGGTCGTCAGAAGTATTTACCGTTTCTTCTTCCGGTAAATAACTTTCTTTTGCGAAAGCTCGGCAAATAACACCAATTTGACACGGTACAACCCGGAAGAAGAAACGGTAAATGTTTACATACATATATTTATATCTAAGTCAAGGCTTCCAGTATCCTCTTTTGCCAGAGGTCTCTTTCCTTACCAGCTGTCTTCCAGTTCTGCACTCTGAGCAGGGTTCTAGATTGATGGACCATACCATCCTGCTAATGTAGCTTTGGTCTTCCCACTCCCCTTGCTCCTTACATTTCTTATGACTAGATTCTCTTTGAGATGGCATTCTTATCCTTGTGTGTGAATTACATGTCCAGTCCACTTTACCTTGCTAGATGCACATTTCTTGCTATGTAAAATGCATCGTAAAGAGCATATAACTCCTGATTATTTCTCAGCCTCCATTCTTAATCCTCATAAACACCTCCATATATGCAGCTCATGGACCAGTAAGGCTTGTTCATCTGCTTTGGACAGAGTCCATGATTCTGCTCTTAGGTAAGAACTGGATGAATCAAAGTCTTATACTGCAGGAGCCAAAATACACTGGTTAAACTTGGTGATAAATCTCTCTGGACAAGTTATTGTTTGAGGATTTGAGGAGGTCAGGTAACCCAGATCAATGAATTCACATATTTTTCAGTGATATGTTTCCTTATGTTTATCTCCTCTCTGTCTGTATCCTCATCAGTAATCATATATTTGGTTTTACTGTGATTTGACACTGATCCCATTTCATTTGCAGTCTTTTCCATAGCTAAAAGCTATGGACCATCTGGAGTGCTCTTGACAACCTTCCAATAATGTTGAGGTTGTTAGAATAACCAAGGAGTTCCTCTATTTTCTTGATGATCGTTTCCATGATTTGGATCTCATATTTTCGTACAGTTAATTTGATATTTAACAGCAAGTATGCAGTATATCACCCTTTTAGGGTGACAATTTTTTGGAAGAATTTAAATTGGAAAAACATTATTTTGAAGAAGAAATTATGCAGATTCGCTACTTGAAACACCCCTTTTGTCAAAAGAGGGTAACTAGAGAAATTATAATAGGACCATATTATTCAGTAATGTTTTTAAAACAATTTTTATAATTTTATATTAGCTATGAATCAAATTAATAAACAAACAAGGGAATTATATTTTATTTTATACTCCTGACCTTTCTAAAACTAAATTTCTTTACAGGATAACTATCGATAATAAGTCAAAACTTAAAGATCAAAAATGTAACCCAATGCATTTGCAATGTGACACTACCCCAGATAGGTATAACTATTTGGCTGTTAGAGCAATTTTAACATTTAAATTTACCCTGCATCGGATAGATGGATCACCTTCATATGAAACTAGGCAAATCGTCAGCATGGATAGAAACTAAATTCTAAATTTTATCATTCCTGCATAAATTTGATTACTACATACGGCAGTCTTTCTTATATTTTTTTTATTCTACTTGTTTTGAAAGGTAAAAAATCAAATTTTGCGGGGAGAATTCTGATTTTTAGATTCTTTTCGTGATGGGACTGTTCATCCAAAATATAGACCTCTAGCGAAAATGAAATAAAAAAGTATGTGAATTATAGCCTGCAATTTAATAAAAAAATTTTCTTTTTGCTTCATGTACCGCACAAACTCCTACTTATCCATTTCACTCCTATCTGGTGTTTAAGCATCTAATGTCTACTTATAAAAAAAAAAGTTATGCAAAAAAATCATTGGTATGTCAAATAAAACAACAGAGAGAAATTTCAAAACTGTCTGTAATCAGGTCTGTTAAAAATTAAATTGTACTATTTATATTGGGGCAAGTGTGTGATGTTTATGTTGTATATTATGTTTATTTAATCTGTAATAATTAGTATGTAAATTATTATGTTACATAAGTGACATGTTGTATTGCATAATGATATATTCAAAAGTATATGTTATGTGTATCATTATTAGGTATGTGAATTTTTTATTTTTGATCAAATAGTGGTGTATTAATGGTAATGGTCTATAGTATATAAATTACACGAAACTAAATTTTAATGTCTGTTTAGAATTCTAATACTTTTATAACTTTTACTTTTTGTAAGTATACCATATTTTTTAAAATAAATAATGTAGGTAATAATTTAGCCAATTTTTTAATATCATGACTGTGTGTGCGTGTGCATGTGCATACATGCTTGTGTGTAATGTAATTATTAATGTATTAT
>KZ807246.1:436912-453685 GCA_000696205.2 Oncopeltus fasciatus
ATATATATAATTTAAAATTTCATGTTATGTATACCACACATGTAAATATTAAGATATTGTAAATGACTTATACTCAAAAAGAAGTTATGAGTAGAAAAAAAATAAAATAAAGATCCAGTTTGAATTATTTTCATTTCATTGTCCAAAAATTCTTTTTAATGATTGAATTAAATACTCGAGGAGGAACGATAAGCATATTTATACAATTTTCAGAGTTTTTAAAATATTAGGTGTTTATGCACTGTCGAGAAACCACACTTAATAGTTTAGAAAAGTAATGTTTCATTACTTATGTGGATTTAAACAAATTTTGAAAGTGGTTTTGCGTAAGAATGTATATTGTTGTAACAAAAATTTTAGTTATTAGATGGAATAAAATTCTAGTTATTTGTTCACACTTTTTTTTCTTTTTCAATAAGTAAGATAAAACTAAAAATCAAGCTGCGTCAGCCAGGAAATAATTAAAACAATAGATTATGTCTCAAATATATGTTCATCACTTTTTATGAGTAATAGAGCAGGTAAACTTAATTTACTAATTTTTACCACATAATAGCTGTATCAGAAACCTGGCTAAAACCCGATATCCCTTCCTCAGTAATAAGTCTACCTAATACTCGTTCTTGACTTTCCTAGCTCGGGTAGCTAGCCTTTGATACTCCCGGGTAACCGGCCTGTATTCAGATTTAAAGCAGCTGTTTCCTTCCTACCGCAGACTTTACTTCCTTCCTTTATAATACTGTCTCCACACATTCTCCTTCTTACATTTATGAACTTCTTACTTCTTACCTTCACCTCCTCAGTCAGCATCTTCGATCCATCCAAACTGAATCTTCCTAACTATGAATTTTGTTTATTAACAATTGAATAAATTTTATGCGCTTGTGATATGTATGTAAAATAATGGAATTAGTGTGAGTAAAGTATGATTTGGTGTTTTCTTTAAATGAGTACTTTACATTGCATTTTTTTCCCCCTAAAACTAATATAAGCTCACTATTTTTTTTTTCTTTTTTCTTTATTTTTTCTTTCTCTTTCCCCAGTCATATTTTTATAGATTATTAACTCATCGGCCTTGAGGAAATGTTATTTTTGTTTAATTTTTACTATTTCTTTTATAAATAATTTTTGTTTTATTTAGTTATAATAATGTATATTTTTTGAGCCAGAAAAGGCCTTATGTAAAATTCACCTAGTTATTTAAGGGTACTCTGTTGGTCCCAGAATAAAGTTTTTTTTTCTGCTTCTAAACTAATTTTACTTATTAATTATGATATCTGAATCGGATATATTATCGTGAAGTTTTAGGCATCATTAAGGAAATAATATAGTAATTCACAGGACAAGAGCTTCATTAGAGAAGTAGAGGCAAGGCTTTTGGGTTTAGGCCTTACCTGTAGCATAATTTATATCAGCAATAGCAATTAAATTAAATTAAATTAAATCAGTTAAATAATTATAAAAAAGTATTTGTGTCAATGTTTATGTATGAAGGTGTGAAACAATGATTTTATTGGAAAAATCCTTAAATTTTATTTCTTTAAATAAAATAAATAAATAAATTTTTCTTATTGAAAAAGCTTCATTCTGTAATCAGCTCTAATGTGCCTCATTAAGATTTTCAATAATTTAGAAATTGATAGGCAACAAAATAGTATTATATTCGAAATAATTCAAAAATCACACTACTTTAACAGGTTTCGTCAAGGATTTGGTTTTTGGATTTTGAAGGAATAAAAACTAATTAAAACAAATTTTTATTATTGCCAACATTTCAGCCTATATTTCAGGCCTTCTTCAGGGTAATGGGTGGTGGTAGAGGAAGAGAGTCTCTTACTTTAGAGTAACTAAATCTACATAAATTATTTATATCTTAAATAATTATTTATATTATTGAAAAAAAACCAACTTGAACAAGTTTTCATGAGCAGAAATTATTCAATGCTCATACTGGTTGAGTTCCTGTATCTCAGCAAATTACTGAATTTATTTTTGTTTTCTTAGTTATTTAAAAAAAAATAGCAGTATTTTATTCTAATTAATNTATTATTTTTTATTTTATAGGAAATTGTAACAAAAACTGATGGAGTTACTAAACAGGGCTATTTAATGAAAGGTCCTGAAGTTGGCCATGACAGAATGTTCTCAAACATTGGATCCAAGTCTTTTAAACGACGCTATTGCTATTTGAGGTAAGTAAACTTTGGCAGTTTGCACTGTTATTTTCTGAACCAATAGAAACATTATTTTATTGTTGTGATACTGAAACCAAATGCCTGTTCCTTTGACCTCCTCCATTTCCTACAGGTTATTAGTTTGCTCTCCTTCCTTTCAATAAAATTCTAAAAGTTATTTTTCAAAAGATTCTCTTGTACAACCTCTTAGTATTATTTTAGTACCACTAGTCGAGCATACAGTGTTTTGTGCAAGTGCCTTTTTAGAAGTAGTTTAGGCTTTTGATTGAGCCATCCTGATCTCAATTAGGTCAAAAGCTTCCCACTCTTGACTTATTATCTTATAATTATGTTATATGTAATTTAATTTAATTGTAAGGATTTAATTAATATTTGTTCTTTATTTATCATTTCACTACCAGTCCCAATATTCGTATATAACGTATTGAGGATATTTAAATAGTTCTCTCTTCATGTTTCTGTAAAAAAAAATAGGACAGGAAACTTAATTAAGAATCTTGAATTTTTTTCTTACTTCTTTAGTACTTAATTTATTATAATTAGTATTTTATTTACTATCAATTATTTTATTTTGATAAAATGTTTCTGTCTCGGTGGTTGCTTCCTGCCTCCCCATGTGATGGTGCCTTCACAGAATTTTACAATTTTTCCTCAATGCCTCCTGTCTAGTCAATATCAGCATAAGCTTCACTTCCATTGTTATTATTAGGATAATACAGGATTCCATAGTAGTAGCTTCTCTTAAGGTACTACAGTGTTTCTTCAAAGGTCTGTTTTAATCTATAATGACCTTTTAAATGTTTACTAAATATTTCCAAATGGTATGTATAACTCTTCATTTAAATTAGAAATTAGGAAGGCAGTATTTAAGTCTAATTGTTAAAAATGAAAATTTTTCACAATTAGCAAGATTAATTAATGAACTTAAAGTGTCCCAATGAGCAACAGGACACTTTCCAAGATGTCAGTGCTGTACTTCTGTGAAAAGCCTCTAGAAACTACACGAGCGGGATACGAATCAAGAGTACCATCCCACAAAACAAAAACTTGTTGTCGATCGAGCCTGAGTATTCACCTCCATCCCTGACTTCCATTTGACAGCATCAAGTGACTCTATTGCTCTCTGAAGTTCGAAGTATCCTCTGCTGCAGTCAAGAATGAATACCTGTTTGGCTTTGTCAGTGTAGAATGATCACTCTGATACATTCTTGATGAAAAAAAAGGAGATTTTTCACTCTGGAAATCATTAGTAGAGAATTTGATGGGGTTCAGTCACGGTTGATCCAAAAAATACAATTTAAAGCAATGTATTTTTTATTATCTGTCGACATTTCAGTTTACTTTGTAAGCCATCTTCAGAGCTGTTAAACTACAATGCCATAAGAAAACACGATAAAAACAAAAAATTATATGATTTACATTATTATTACATGAAATTTGACATTGACTAAAAGTAATGTGACGTGAAATGCTAAGAAAATAATAACACAATTAGTTAACTGGATGGTGCTGTAAGTTTATGTGTATGGTTTCATATAATAGGAGTTTGGGTTCATAGGGTTCAGTGGAAATAATTTAATTACATAAATTCTGAATTTCTTCTCAAATTTTTGTTTTTATTATTTTTAAAAGCTTCATTTGTGCTTTGAATTTTAAACTTCATACAATTTTCAATAGTAAGCTGGTTCACTGCTTCAGGATAGGTTTTTCTTTTTACTCAATAATTAATTATAAGGCTGAGTATTTTACTAGGTTTTTGTAATTCTTGCATTAATTGATGTGTATTTATGTATGAATGTTTTAAACTCAAAAATTTCAACTTTATTGTTGCTTATGTAGATTAAAAGTCAATATTCCAAACAATTTTGAATTCTGACTTTTTACAGGGCAATATTTAGAATATATAAGCAGTCAAGCTCTTAAAAGTAGAAGTGTTAAGATAAATGCTTGTTTGAGATCTCTATTATTGGACTCTCTATGCTTGTTACTCTCATTCTGCTCATTAATTTTCTACTTCATTATCTGAAATTAAAAGTACAATTCTTTATTCCATAAAACATAGGCTGCTTTATTTTATTGGGCATTACAAGACTGTTTGTCTATAAAAGTTTGTTATAGCAACATAGGGATTGTTTTGTACTTCTTCTTTTCCTGCATTTTCTCAGTGTGTGCTATTTTTTTTTTTTTTAAACAAACTGAGGTAGGGAAAGTATTGTAATAGGCCAAAAATATATTTTCTGTTACTCCTTTAATTTTAATTTTTACTAACTTAGTGCTAGGAAACCCCAATATTTCTTAAAATTTTCCTAGGCTCTATTAAATCACAAAAAAAAAACATTCCTAGGTTTTAGTTTTAGTAATTATGTTTTTTGTTTTAGGAGAGAGGTTGATGGGACTTACATTTTAGAACTTCATAAAGATGAAAAGAAAGGAGAGGCAAAAGTTACTATAGTGATGGATTTTTGTAATGAAGTTGTTAGGGTATGGTTTTTTTTCCGTTAAATGATCATAATTATGCGATTGCTTCTTTACCTCAAGTTTTTGCTGTTGGTTTCAGAATAATAAAAGAGGTCGTCTTTGTTTTGAACTTCACATGACAGCTGGCCACAAGTCTTATTGTCTTGCTGCTGAAAATGAACATGATCTGAATGATTGGGTATCTAAACTCCAGCTTGTCCTCCAGCATAACAAACTACAAGAAGAAAAAAGGGCTGGTTCTCTTGAAAGAGGTATGCAACTATTTTAGAATTTATGGGCTAAATTTGTACTTTTTTCACCGATTTTGGATTCTGTTTACTGGCACAATACTGAAGCTTCAAAAATGATTTTTCCTGAGAATACAGATCATGATTATATAAAACTAGAATACATTACTTTAATAGTGTAATATACTTGCTTCAGCAAAATGTGCTAACTGTTTTTCTTTCACATTACTCGTCTTTAATCGGTTACCCAACCTTCTGTCACATAACAGATATTGCAAACATTCACTTTACTTTGAAATATATAAATCTTAACCATTTGTGGTTTAGAACTAACTCAAAACCAATTCTTAGTCAAATAGAAATTGGAGGTGAAGGTTTACTGAATACAACAATGAGTTATTAAAAGGGAGAGAGCAAGGGAAATTACCCTTCGAAGAGCAACAAAAGCCAAGAGCCATTAGTAGGCTTTGTTCTCAACTTCTTTCTTCCTATAAGTTTATTCATCTATTTTTATATTTTTTGATAATTAGGGTGTAAGTAAAATTCTCCAAATTTAAAGTTTAATGCTGATATAAGTTTTTGTATTTTTTAAAAAAAAATTTCACAGTGTTGACTACAAAGAGGTGGAGTAATTTCCCTAAAAACATAAATAAGAAGTGAGAATCATAATTAAGCATTTCCAAGGTAACAAAAATGTTTAATCTGGTTATTAACCTATTTTTTAATGTCCATATCTATTGTCTTTATGAGGCTGGGATATCAAATTTGGATCCAAACCTATAAAAAACATAAAGCAGAATGTGAAACATAGTCAAGAGTTCTTTTGCAAAAAAAAAATTGTTATGTTTTGTCAGTTTTATGAGTCAAGCAGATAGAAATTCAGATCCAGCACTTAGCATAAAAATCAAGTAAACAATCCAATTATATATTTCCACACAAGATACGTGAAAGTGAGTTTAATTTTTACAAATTTGTTAAATTTTGAGGACGATGCCTCTGTGTGGCAAAGTTAAAATTTGATTTCAGCATCCAAAAAAACAAATTATAAAGAACCTTTGAGAAACCTAAGTCTAGAATTTTTTCTCAAAAAACTCAATTTTTGACATAATTTGTCTGAACTATATCTATGTTAAAGAAAATTGTAATGATTTGTAACATTTTATGTACCAGAGTTCAAGCACATATTATTATGTGTCATAAATATAAATTATTATGATATTTAAAATCACATGTAATGAAAATTATGTTAAATTTTTGGCAGTAGATGAATAAGCAAGAAGTTGTATTACTACTATTTTACTCACAACACAATTATAAAAAATATTAGTTATTGATGATCAGATTAAAAATAAGTAAACCATATTTTTGAGTATTAGAAGCCGTAGTTTCTAGTTACTATACAAGCTATCAATAGGATTAAATATCACAAGGATATATTTTTATTTGTAAAAGATATATTTATGAAAGATGTCGTGGAGGACTACACTTAAAGTCATATACGCAAGTATCCATTTACTAAGATGCTAGATAATTTCCTCAGTTTATGCATTCCTATGTGACATGCATTTTATTCAAGTCTTCCTACTAAACAAAAACATGAGAACCTTAAATTTAACTAGTTTTAAAATTTAATTGAAAATTGGACCAATGCTAGTACGTTTCTATTTATGTATATACTGTAACATTTTCAAGTTTTTGAACTAATTAGTTTTAATAATTGAAATACATTTAAATTATGTGAGGTTTTCTTCTTTATTGATATCTCAAAAAATTTTGTTTAGTGGGTTCATTAGGTGTATTACATTAGTGGTATTGATTCTTCCAAACTTATTGTAATTAAGCAAATTCAAGCTGAGATCAGTGTAAACCACACAGATAATGAGAAAATATAATGGAAACCACTTTAGAATTTTGTATAATTTTTACATTTATTTTAATAATGGTTGTTCTTATTTACAGCTGGTTCAACTTCATCCCTACCTACAACTCCTCTTGCTGACTCCAAGAATGTTTATGGGACTCTACGTGGCTTGGAACAGAGTGTTAATCCCCAGTTGATGAAGTATGCTCGTGAAACAGACACTTCCATTGCCCTAGCAAGAAGAGACAATCGTAGGAGACTGTTCTCTCTCTATCCTTTTATTACAGTACGGTTTTCACTTTTAAATTTATATAATACTGAGAATGCATTCATGATAATTTTGTTTGAACACAACTTTAGAGTATTTATTCATAATAATGCAAAATTAGGTTTATTTTATGTAAATTAAATTTAGATTTTAGATTCATATATTGGGTAAGTGAGGGAGTGGATTGAGAAAACCCAAGGTTAGTTTCCTTCAATTTAAGTAGTTTCTAACTAAGATTTATGAACTTGAATAAAAAATTATTTTTAACTAGTTCTTTTGTGATAGAATTCTATAACACTCCTCAAAACATAGTTATATTTTGTTATAACAGCAGGTTAGTTATATTATGTTATTAGTTGTTAGTTTTAACAACAGGCTTGTCACTATTTTACTTATTACAACTATATTCCATTTTATTAAGTGTTTTCTTGTAAATAACTTGAGCATTGTTATTGATCATGTAAATAACCTGTGCATGATCCCTGCTCAGATGTCACTGTTAGATAACATCATACAGGCTTTATTATTAGACTGCCTGGCATCGCCGGTAATCAGTGCACCAGTGGGGCTCTAATAAATAAACAAAAATGATATTTAACCTTTGATTATGTTGGATTTCTTTCAGCACACAAAACCTGTAGGCAGCTGTGAAGGTGTTGAACCTTATCGAGAACACTTTGGACAGCGAATACTTGTTAAATGTCTTGGTTTGAGGTTCAGGTTGCAGGCACCTCTCACTACTGATAAAGAAGCTCTTTCACAGGTACTATACACAATGCAAATAAGCCTTCATGTAAATGAACATGACCTGATATATTATTGGTAACTGTTTTATAATCATCTGTTATTCTTCCTATAAATGATTCAATTAGCTTGACCAATTCTGAGGAAATTTGGGTATAGGTTATATCTGTTCTGAGATTGTTCTTAATTTCAAATGAGCATAATTCATTAATCCTAAGACAGTTAAATTAAGAGTTGAAATTTTCAAATTACTCTAACAGCCAAACCATTACTTCTATCAATCTTGGATTTTAGCCAGTTTCGTTATCACCAAAATTTAAATTTTTTTATTTTTATTTTTTTCCTATCCCTTTAAGATTTTTCTTGGTGACTCTCATTTGATAAAAGAGGTGAGTCAAGGAGTGTATTTAATTTAGAAATAAGTTTAATGTCTGTGTGTGTGTGTAGTTAGGTGTGTGCAAGTGTTAGTGCGATACAATGTACAATGCATGTATAGGTTTACAAATAATTGTAATTTTTTAGTGGGATGTAAGTTTTTTTTTATTGTAATACAATGTGTTTGTTTTAATATAATTAGTAGTATAATAAAGTAATAGTTTTTACTTAAATTTAGGTAGAGCCCTACTTTGTCTCAGTGAGTCTTTATGATCTCCGTGAGGGAAAGAAGATTTCAGAAGACATGGAGTGGGAGGTGGCATCAGAAGAAGTGTTACCAATGATTATTCGACCAGAAGGACCCTCTACTGCACTTTTACCCTCAGACCTCACTTTACCTGATGACTGGATCATTAATCCTTCACAGGTGACTATTGGAACCTAAATTCTAAGTAAAGGCTGCTATTCTCTTTGTGTAAATGCTAAGCTATTATTATTTTTAATTTTTATCTAGTTAATCAGACATCTTAATTTTAAAATTTTTTCCAACTTAGACTGGATTTTTAATTTTATATCCTTCAGTTATTTAGTGTACATCTACTCCTTGAATACAATTTTTCCTTAATTACTGTAGATTTGAAGTTGATTATTGAGTTTCAGATACTTAATCTACTGTAAAAATTATAAAATCATCAAACTATTTTTGAAATTATGGTTAATTCTATATAATAATTTATTACTTAAAAATAATTGCTATTATTTTATTACTTAAAATTTTGTATTTACTTGTTATTATATTAGTGAATCTCATTATTATTGTAATAAAAAACACTAAACTCTGATTTTTAATTTCATTATCAACTGAATATTTTTTTATTGCAGGCCATAAAAACAGTTCATTACTATTAATTGTGTCTGATTAAATTAGACAGTGGCTAATGCCTATTTGGCTTTAAAAAATATTTAATTTTTAAAAACTTTTAAATCTAAAATGAATGAAAAAAAATCTTTTTGTATAAGATTAAGAACTTTGCTTGTCATGCAGGCCTATTAAGAGTTCTGCTCTTCAAGCTTAGTTACTTGTTAGCTATATTTCTTAACTCTGTGAACTCATTGGGCCCATTTCAAAACTATTTAAAAGGAACAGGAGTAAATAATAAACTATGAATGAATTTAATCAAACAATTTTAATTTTTTTAAAAATAGCCTCCTTTTTATTAACACTAGGCGTTTTGTGTGAGTGAAGTAATAGAATTCAATATCTCTTTTAAATTACTACTTGGTGAAAGGTGTTTTTGTTTATAACTATTTAGTTAAATTACATTGTAGCTAAAATAATGGTTCTTTTACAGGGGTTATTTAGTGTCAGCAATGTCCACAGTGATGTCTATATTGTGGCAAGGATTGAGAAAATACTCCAAGGGAGTATTCCTGCAGCTACTGAGCCTTATACTCGCACTGGGAAAGACCCCAGACTTGGGCTTAAAGTCCACAGGGCTGCTCAGCTTGCTGCTCAAAGGTTGGCTGTCAATTATCATTTGAATTAAGTTTTGGGGAAATTTAATGAGTTGGTTAAGTACAGTGTATTTACTTTTTGAAGGAACATTACTTAACCTTTTGATTTGTCTCAACTTCAAATGTTATTAATTATTGCTATAATAATATTACTTATAATAATATTTGGAATTACTGATTATTCTATATTACCTGGTGTGCCTATTAAATAATGAGACTATTCCTGTGAAATAATTTATTTTAAATTAATACATAATTAGTTTTTATCACCTTCAATATACACCCCTCTTCTATCCTTGCAGCGCTCCATGCGAATTTTCTATTGTTCGAAACAGTGCTTGAATCTTGTTCTGTAAGAAGCTCTTGCATGATGCGTGCCCCCTTTTCTTTCACAGCTTCAACAGACTGAAATCTTGTTCCTTCTAATGCAGATTTGACCTTGGATAAGAGATAAAAGTCCCATGGTGCCAGGTCAGGTGAATAAGGCGGATTGTCTAAAACTGGGATGCTTTACTTGGCTAGAAACATCTTGATAGACAATGCATTAAGATCTAGTGCGTAGTCTTGATGGAGACCCCATGACTTGTTCTTCCACAATTTGGGTCGGTTTTTATTTACTTTTTTGCGGAGTTGAACAAGTACCTCACGGGAGTAATGTTGATTAATAGTTTGACCTTCAGGAACCAAGTGAAGATACACAATCCCATGAAAGTAAAAAAAAAACAAGAAAAAACCGATCATCATCGCTTTGAATTTTGATTTGCTCATTTGAGCTTTTCTAGCTTTCGGCGAGGTTGGACCCTTCCAATGCATAGATTGACATTTTGTTTCAGAATTGTTAGTCAAAAACCAAGATTTGTTACATATTATGACTCTTTCCAAGAAGTTCGGGTCATTCTCAAATATTAGAGAATTGTTAATTCACATTGTTAATGAGAATTTAACTCAAATATTCTTCGTACTTCTGGCTGGCCTCAGATAGTATCATCTTTGAATGTTTCAACATTCAATTTTGCCTTCTGCTCAGGGAGGGTATCTTTTCCAAAAAAGGAGCATATTTTTCAGGCAGTTTCAGTTGTTTTTAACCCGAGATTATAATCTTAACACAGACTCTAGAATAAAAATCATCAACTATAAATGGGAGGAATTTTTTTCAATGTGTGGTATTTAACTGTTATATGTTTTGCAAATAATGATTTGTTGTCATAGGATAGGATCCAAATCTAACAATAAAATTTTTCACTGATACATTTATATGTATCATTATATTTAATGGTTTTACTAGATGTATTTTCAGGATTTAAACAGATTATTAGCAATATTATCTCTTTTTTAAATACCAGATAAGTAGATATAATTTTTGGGACCCTCGAGGGAGTAAACTTTTCTCTGTACTTGTATGTTAGTGTTAAGGGGAATTAGAATTAACTTAATTATTTTCTGGAAGTCACTCGAACGAAAGCACTGGAAATTTGAAATATTGGAGGCAGGAAGACATCACACATGGCAGGGGAATTACAATTCCAAATAAACAAATATTTAACATTGGATGTAGACAAATCCAAATTGGTGTTTTTCAATATAGCATACCTTGTTTGAGTAAAGTTGTTTCTTTTATAACTGTTCTACATAGTTTAAGTAAATATTTCTTATATCTCTGTGAGGTTTCCAAACAAAACTGTTTTGAATAAATAATAATAATAAAAAAATATAAAAAATCATTACATGATTACTATTATTGTTGTAATGTATAAAATCACCAAGTGACTCCTGTAATATTTCTTATAAGTATATAAGAAAGGATTAGCCATTTATTTAGATTCTGGCTCAAGCACCTGTTCCAATCCTTCCTGCTGTCTTAGAATCGTCTATAAAGAAATGAATTTCATCATTACTTAGATAGGAGTGCCAATCTATGAAGTATTTGCTTGATTTTCTCACTATAAATTTTTTTTTTATAATATGTAAAAACTTCTTTCCTAAGTCATTAGAGTCGGTGCTAGTCAGCCATTGTGTGAACAGCTTCGTTGTGTGCTCGTCATTACTAAGTATTTTGACAGTGTCTTAGTGAACAGCTATTTATTAAACTTGGCACAAGCCAAGCTTAAGTCACAGTGCTCAAATTCACGCAGTTTAGTGAAGAACCATGGAGAAACAATCAATTAATACGTGAGTAATCATGGTATAAATTAGTGCTCTAGACAGTGAACAGTGCAATTGTTATCAGTGGAGGGGGAACGACACGTCCTGTCCTACTGCCAGCCCTAACTGAGAGTAGTACGGGAGAAAGTGTCCTGACATCAGACAGCCTCCATGGCTGGGTCTGATAAAAGGCCGTCTCTGCCTGAGAGCCCCGGCTTGACCCGTTCAGGCACAAGTTCGATACCAGCCGCCTCAAACTTTTTTTTTTCTTCTCTCTCTCTCTCTCTAACTTATTCACATGCACGGCAGTTTCTACCATCAAATCATGGTATCAAACAAAGGCCATAACAAGAGGACTCGCTCAGCTGGAAGGAAGCCCGCACCGTTGAATTCACCACCAACCAGACGTCAGCGACCTGCTGCTAGCCAGAGTCATCAGGGCTCGTCCACCAGCACACTGTCATCCCCGACAGGCGATAACACAAATATTTCGGCGACAAATCTCGCAGGCCACAATGACACAACACTTAATAATAATGCCCCAGCCTTCACTGAATCGCCATTCTTCACGCCAAACCCTTTCAGCACTCTCCCCACAGAGGAAAACATAATGGAGACGACGACCACCCCTAAAATTCCCAAGCCCCCACCAATATTCGTCAAAAATATTAAAAATTTCCATTTAATGTGCACACAACTTGACCAAATAGTTGGCAGGCAAAATTATAAATGTGTTAGCAGACAGTCCGATACTAAAATAAATCCCAACACTCCTGACTCCTACCGAGCAATAGTAAAATACCTAAAAGACACAAAAGCTGAATACCACTCGTACCAACTCCAAGAAGATCGAGTACTTCGAGTAGTTATTCGTTATCTTCACCACACAATTCCCTCTGAGACAATAGCAGAAGAACTTTTAGAGCGCGGGTTCAAACCGAAAAGTGTCCTGAATGTCCTTGGCACCCGGCGAGGAACTGAGGGAATTTATAAAGTGCCACTCCCGCTATTTTTTGTAGATCTGGAGAGAACAACAAATGTCAACTCCATCTATGACCTCACAGACTTATACCATACAAAAGTAGTGGTAGAAAAGCCTCACCCTCGCCGTGACATAATTCAATGCCACAGATGCCAACAGTATGGTCACTCAAAGAGTAACTGTAACCACCTCCCTCGCTGTGTCAAATGCGGGGAAAATCATGAGAGCCGAGACTGCCAGAAGACCAGGGACACTCCAGCCACCTGTGCTCTCTGCTCCAAGAGTCACCCAGCTAGTTATAAAGGCTGCGATGCATACCAGCAGCTGAGAAAACGCACGCTGCCTGAGCCTTCAGCCCAATGAGTTCCCTCGGCTCAACGCCAACGAGTTCCCTCGGCTCAACGCCAACGAGTTCCCTCGGCCCAACGTCAACGAGTTCCCTCGGCCCAACGCCAGAGGGACCCTTCGGCTCAACGGCAGCGAGGACCCTCGGCCCACTCTCAGAGGGAGCCGTCTAATCAACGCCAGCAAGGACGTCCGACCCAGCCCCAGCGAGGATCGCCTGTCCAGCACTAGCCCTGCACAAGTGCTCCTTTAAGGTACGTTCAGGAGAATCTCTCTTACTCCTGTGCCGCCAGACAGGTCCAGCTGCAGAGACAACCCCCTCAGCAGCAGCCAGCACCCCATGAACGTCACGCAGCCGTTTCCCGTACCTCTCCACCTCCTACTTCCTCCAACATGTACTCTATCATGGAAACCTTTTTTGCCAGAACCCAATCCATGATGGAGTCCATGTTAAATCCCCTCATTAATCTCATTACAGCCCTAATTGCCCGCTTTCCTGTACCTCAACCATGAATTCCCACACCAGCAAATACCTCACAGTTCTCTTATGGAATGCCAACGGAGTACATACACATAAACAAGAATTGACATTACTTCTCAGTAATAGAAATGTTGATGTCGCACTTATAACAGAAACACGACTTACATCACAAAAATACATCAATATACCAGGGTACCGAACTTATAGGACCGACCACCCAGACGGGAAAGCCCATGGTAGGACGGCCCTTCTGATTCGCAGCTCCCTCTCCCATCACCTGATATCCTCCAATCCTACAGACTATCTCCAATCTACCAATGTGTCACTCTCAACCTTCACTTTTCCTATCACCCTTGCGGCAGTGTACTGTCCCCCAAACAAACCTATAACTTCTGCTCAGTTCTATCAATTTTTTGATTCACTGGGCTCCCATTTCCTCGCTGGCAGCGACTACAATGCGAAACATCTACAATGGGGCTCCAGGAGGACTAACTCCCGTGGTCGTACCCTGAACACTTCCCTTTCCTCCAGGCTTCTCACAACCCTCTCCCCGAATACTCCCACATACTGGCCTGTAGATGGCAATCGAGTACCAGATCTCATTGACTTTTTTGTCTCCAAAAGCCTACATCCACTCCAATCCTTTACCAGCACACTCAACGACCTTTCTTCTGATCACAGTCCCGTACTCCTGACCATGTCACTACAACCCATCCCAAAACCGACTCCTCCGTCACTGGTTAATGGACAAGTTGACTGGGATAGGTTCAAATCCCACCTTGAAGGCGCTATAGACCTCAGAATTTCCTTAAAATCCCCGCAAGACCTTGACGATGCTGTACAATCCTTCACCTCTGCTATTCAACAGTCGTGCTGGATAGCATCCAAACCTACCTCCAAAAAACCTCTAAATCCCAATTCTTTAAACAACAAACCTCTTCCCATCCATATACAGACTCTTATACTATCTAAAAGACGAGCCAGAACCACATGGCAGAGAACACGACACCCAATCGACCACCAAGCATATAACAAACTGAGCCGTTTAGTGACACGGGAACTCAGATCCTATCACAACAAGGAATTCAACAATCATCTCTCCTCACTCACAACGGAAAACAAATCCCTCTGGACTGCCACCAGAAAAATCCTCAAATACCACTCCCCCACCTCTCCTCTCCGCCGCGATGATGGCACCTGGGCAGCGTCCGATGCAGACATAGCCGAGGTCTTCGGCCGTCATCTTCAGCAAACTTTCACTCCTCACCCTGACCCAGAAAACCATTCTAAGAGCACGGAGGTAGAAGAATTCCTTGATTCCCCTCTTCCTCTGTCTCCACCTCTTAAAGCCGTCACCCCCTCTGAGGTCAAATATATCCTTTCCCGCTTGCCTAAACGCAAGTCTCCCGGGCACGACCTTATTACAGCCCAAATTCTAAATCACTTTCCTAATAAAGCAGTAACTTTCCTCACCTACCTCTACAACACCATCCTCCGAACCACACACTTTCCTCTCCTGTGGAAGTTATCCACCGTAATCCTATTTCCAAAGCCTGGCAAACCCCCAAGTAATCCTTCTTCCTATCGCCCAATAAGCTTGCTTCCCCTCTTTTCAAAGGCCTTTGAGAAGATTCTTCTTAAAAGGCTGATACCAATCTTAGACGATCACCATATACTTCCAAAACACCAGTTTGGTTTCCGAACCAAACACTCCACGGTCCAACAGGTGTTTCGTGTTGTAGATTGCATTTCCTCCTCTTTCGAGAATAAGCAGTACTGCATTGGTGCCTTCCTCGATGTGTCGCAAGCATTTGACAGGGTCTGGCATAGCGGACTGTTGTTCAAATTAAAATCCATCCTCCCAAGCACCCTTTACCTTATCCTTCGCTCCTACCTAACCGATCGATTCTTCAGGGTCCGACAAGGATTAGATTACTCCGAATATTACCAAGTGGAGGCGGGAGTTCCACAAGGTAGTGTGCTCGGGCCCATCCTTTACATCCTGTATACTGCCGATATACCCTCCCATCCTAACACACTTCTTGCAACCTTTGCTGATGACCAAGCAATCCTTTCTTCCGATGTTGACGCACATACTGCCAGGAGAAATCTCCAACGACATCTTATGGACATACAGTGATGGTGCCAGCTTTGGCGCATTAAGGTTAACGAAAGCAAATGCTGTCATGTTACGTTCACACTAAGGAAGAAACAGTCTGGCAGAATTTACTTTAATGATATTCCCATCCCTACTTCCGACTGCGTCAGATATCTGGGCTTTCATCTTGACTCCCGACTGACATGGAACACACACACAAAAATCAAAAGACAGGAACTAAATAGAAGATTTGGACAACTATACAAGCTGCTAAACCGCAAGTCAACTTTAACTGTGACTAACAAACTAACTCTTTAGGACCTATTTGGACTTATGGAGTCGAACTGTGGGGAACTGCTAAACCATCCAACATCCAAATCATACAGTCANATACCACTCCCCCACCTCTCCTCTCCGCCGCGATGATGGCACCTGGGCAGTGTCTGATGCAGACATAGCGGAGGTCTTCGGCCGTCATCTTCAGCAAACTTTCACTCCCACCCTGACCCAGAAAACCATTCTAAGAGCACGGATGTAGAAGAATTCCTTGATTCCCCTCTTCCTCTGTCTCCACCTCCTAAAGCCGTCACCCCCTCTGAGGTCAAATATATCCTTTCCCGCTTGCCTAAACGCAAGTCTCCCGGGCACAATCTTATTACAGCCCAAATTCTAAATCACTTTCCTAATAAAGCAGTAACTTTCCTCACCTACCTCTACAACACCATCCTCCGAACCACACACTTTCCTCTCCTGTGGAAGTTATCCACCGTAATCCTATTTCCAAAGCCTGGCAAACCCCCAAGTAATCCTTCTTCCTATCGCCCAATAAGCTTGCTTCCCCTCTTTTCAAAGGTCTTTGAGAAGATTCTTCTTAAAAGGCTGATACCAATCTTAGATGATCACCATATACTTCCAAAACACCAGTTTGGTTTCCGAACCAAATACTCCACGGTCCAACAGGTGTTTCGTGCTGTAGATTGCATATCCTTCTCTTTCGAGAATAAGCAGTACTGTATTGGTGCCTTCCTCGATGTGTCGCAAGCATTTGACAGGGTCTGGCAT